>LT727894.1:1072927-1267873 GCA_900157175.1 Oithona nana
TTTGTTCCCAAAAAAAATAATTCATTTTTTCGTAGACAAATACTGTAAAAAATCTTGTAACAAGTGCAGTAAAGTCTGCTATGAAGGATGTAATGGAGACAAATGCTGAACAAATAGAGGACCTGAAAAACTCCATTAACGACACTACCACTTTAGCTCTAGAAAATCAAGAGGTAAGAAAAGTTAAAAATCAGTGAGTAAGCTCATGATTTTATTGTCATTTCAGATCCTGAACACAAAGGTTATTTTTAATGCTAAAAAAACTAAAGGGGATAGTGATGTTACTGGAGATTTAACTTTCAATCAAGTTGATATCAACATTGGTGCTGCTTTTGATGGCACGGCCTTTAAAGTCCCCATTTCTGGAATTTACAAATTGTCATTTTCAGGTCAAAGTGCCTCTGGTAAAATTAGCTATAGTCAGATTACTGTTTATTGTAAAGCATTTTATGGATTTGGATATATAAATGTACCACAGTTAGCTATCAATGATGGTAATGATGCAGAAAAAGGTGATGGAAACAATCTATCGTACACATGGATGATGACTCTGGTGCAAGGAGATGAATTGACACTGAAGTCGACAAATTATTTACATGCAAGTAGTCTTTATCCTCTGACATTCACAGGGGAACTGATCCACATTGAAAATTGAGCTACAAACATGTTTGTCCCCAAATTGATTTGAATAATAAACAAAATTGCAGCTTTTCCCAGGATAAGCTGATTAATTTCACATGATGACACTTATGTGAACGTGAAGTACTCAGGCACTAGCATTTTTCATCAGTATTCAACAATGGTTTACGAAAGAACGGTTACAAATTCTTCTCCAGCTCTAGATGACTTCAATCAAACCATTTCGATAATAATTGCATCACAGCACATCGTCTATGCAGCTGCTATTTCTACAAGCACAATTATAATTTACTGCTTGAAGAACAAACCTCCTGGGGCTCAGACTGTATTAGATTTGTTGGCTATCGATACTTGCTACAGTCAAATTGGCTTTCTAACTTCTTGGGTTTGTATTATCAACCTTGGTCACTTCGATGGTCAAGCCAATTACCAACTCGCCGAAATGTTGCTGGCTACAGGTGTGATCACATTGGAGTGGATGGTTGCCAATTGTCAATCCTACATCATGACCAATGCAGTTTTGATTTTCAAACCCGAATTGGTCAATGATGTTCCAGATGACAGAATCTTGCTGATAACTAGGGCCTTTGCTGTGACTTATGGCCTTGCTTCAAAATTCGTAGATGCTTTGAAACCACAAAATCCCAAAGCTTTGGAATACATGACCGGAAAAAACGAACAATCGTAAGTACCTAATCAAAACTTGGTGGTCATGTTAACTAGGTATCCCAAACAGAAACCAATTTCCTTCGCAGATTTTTGGGGCCAAGTCTTGGAGCACTGATTCAACTAGCTATTCTACTGTTGACTCTGATTGTATTCCAAATTTTCAAACCTACCGAAGTAGCCAAGAAACGCAAATTGTTTTGTAAGCTCGTTGGATGTGTCGTTACTGTGTTTTCTTGCATCACTGTGGTGATCAACATGAATGAGGATCCCAACGAAGACCATCATCATTCCGAAAAGTTACTCTTCCTTACTTCTTGGATTACTGTTGAAGTTATAGTTGGATTAGCTCTTCCTTATATATTCGTCACCAGCTACACAAGTCTCAAAGGGTTTTTTGGTAGACTGATATCAATCCCATTTCATGGACTGATTTCTATGATGAATGGTTTCAAGAGAATTGCTGTGCGTGCAAATAGGATACATATTGACGTCAAAGTTTGAAAAAGGACCAAATAAAAAAAAAAGTTAGTAGTATCAATACATATGTTAGAGCGTTAGGGTTGTTGGTACTTGCCTCTAGAAACAGGGATTTTCCGGATTATCCAACTTTTTTTAGTCACTTAAGTAGAAGAAAAACAAAACGTAAGTACTTGAAGGGCTTGAAGTAAAAGTGGATTGTGGAACCCTTATCCAGGTACGTAAGGCAACAATTTTAGAAAAGAGAAAGTCCTTTCTCAAGAGCAATTGCATGGATGTAATGGTCCTCAAAAATACATAAAATGAGTTTTACAAAATATTATTTAGGGAGCAGGACCAACGAATCCAGACCCACATGGTTCTTGAGTGTACTCCAGACAAACACCAGTGTTAGCATTGGTAGTTTCATCTATAGTATCATCCGTGGCATCCGTTACAACGGATACTTCAAAGGGAGGCGTACAATCCTTAATTTTAGCGTCGACTGTACTTTCCGGTACTCCATTGAGCTGTCCACCACAATATCTATCTTGAAGACTACCTCCGCCCGATTGAGATGAGGCTTCAATCTCAATGTAATCTTCCGAGCAATTGGATCCGATTTGAGCTTTGTCAAAATCCCCCGAGGTCGCGGAATTGATACGAAAGGAGGTTGAGGCACATTGCATCCACACAATACAACAGTAGCCTTCTTCTTGACGCACACAAACCCGATAATTCTGGTTACGCAAGTGTTGGCCACCGTCAAAGTTGAAGGTTTCAAATCGGCCGTCAATTCCCGTATGGTATTGTAAACATCCGTTAGGTGGATCGTAGTTTACATCGCAGGGAATTTGGGTGACTTTGATGTCAAAGTATCGACTGAACGTACCGGAAAATGTGAAAGCTAAGTTTGCTGTATCCGAGCTACCTCGACCGATATCCAAATATACTGAAAAACAAAGCAAAATACGTCAATGTACTGTAAATACAATACAATTCGATTCGATACATATATGTATCACTTACCATGTTGCCCTGAATTTTCCCCACAAATTTCTGGAATGACTTGGCCGGTATTCTGAAAAGATTATCATAGTCATAAAATGTATTTGGATACATTTTTTGTGGGTCAGCTTACAGTTGTTATAGTCAACATGTCTTGACATAATCCTCCGTTGGCTTCGGTAGTCAGGGAAGGGCCATTGGTGGTAAACCGTTCAAAATCAAGCCTCAAATCACACACAGCTTGAAAAACACAAAATAAGAAATTGTGTGTTTTTTAAACATTAAAATTGTATCTTACAGTTATCACATTTTCCAATAGTGAAGGAACAGGCGGAAGTCGAAGTGAGAGCTGAAGGATAACTGGGATTTTTGATGTAACTGCAATTCATCGTAATTGTGTCGCCACAAGTTGAAGTCATGAATACACAACAAACTCCAAATCTGAGATGAAAAAGCGACATCTATGAATACGTATTTTGTGTATTGAGATTCAAGATGACAGTGACACTTACCCTCCGGCACAAGATCCACTTGCCATGCCCCCTTTTTCACCACATTCCGCACTAGTCAAACATGTCCCATTCCGAAAAGTGTTACCGGAAGAACTCCTAAAAATGAGTTCAAAAACGTGTTAAAACAAAGTAAGATTATTTTTTCTCAACTTACGTAAATGTTTGCGTGCTAGTACACCCTGTATTTTTGAATTGCACAATTGTAAAAATGTTGAAGACTTTAGAATTGCGAATGGACTCTTCAGTAGTTGGTGGGTTTACCAATTGAGTGGCACAAACTTTGAATAAAAGGAAAACAGACAATACTTTACAAAGTCCCATCTTGTTTACAAGACGACGTTTCCGTGCCAAATAAAGACGTAGATTTTTGTCATGTAACTCTTTTTTCAATATTCAAAAAGAAATCATTGAACTGTGCTTTTGTTATGGCTTTGAGGTGTCTTGAAATAGAGGTTACACTCCAATTGCTACCTACTACATAAAAGATCTTTGTTGAACCTTCAACGAAAAAACTGCATTGCGGTGCATTAATGATGCAAAATACAGCTAAGTCATCCTTGCAAATTATTGATTTTTTAAAGTCTTTTACGTCATGTGTGAAAACTCAGACTAGCTTGAAGCCCATTTCCTAAAGAGTTTGATGCATTTGCATAGTTCATTGTTCACAGTGTTGGAAAGCGCTTTTAAAATGACTAATTTTCCATCAATAAAATCGCCAAAAAAGATTCGATGGAGTTAAGGAACATTTTTACTGCCTTGGTGTTCGTAGTGATGATGCATGCAGAGAGTTGCGATGCAATTAATCACTTGGAAAAATGGTAAATTTACGAGGCAGAAGTGCCGTTTTTCATAGCTCGTCATGAACTTTATTGTTGGAAACGATCTTGATATCATCAAGCACGAAGTAGCTGCACTGCAGCTAGCGACTAGCGGCATCTATTTGGGAGGTCTCCATTGCCGGGCTACTAAACCATAATTTCATAATAGTACAAGCTACTACCACCACTTTTCACTGCACAAAAGCCACCCATATTTTTCCAAGCTTCTTCTTTGCTTCCCTATAATTCATCTAAGAAGTCCCAATTTTATTCAAAATTCGCCTGTAATTTTGTTGCTGCATTGGGTTTCAAGGTAAAACTATTGCAGCAATGGTTGAATGGTTGAGTAACATGCAAATATGTCGACTCTACTTGCAAGGTTCTCTCTCAAGGATATTTGCAGTAAAAATAAGGGTTATTGCTACTAGAAATTATTCCTACATAGAGGTCGTTTTTGTGCAGACAGGTGCGTAATAGTTCGGCACATTTTCCTTGCATTTTCTTCGTTGCAAAAGTTGATGACTCAGCGAAAAACTTCAAAGACAAAAGGTACTACTCTATTGCTACTAGATCTCTGAGTGTCACCCACGTTCAAGCAAGAGAACCAATTTTAAAATGCGGTTCTCAATAACAACAACAATAAGTTCTCTTCTCCTAGAGGCTGCTCTACAGCTCAGCTTTGCTTTATCAGATCTGACCAAGTCTTGGACCTGTCAATTAGCCAGTGTGGCCGAACGATATGTCCCGCACAAAGTCACCTTACCTAAGGGCTTCTAACGATATTGTCTGTTACATTTCAAAAATAAACATACTATATGATGAAGACATTTACGAAACAAACCTTGTCGTATATTTTTAACTGCTGAGTTTTGCCTTCTTTACGGCAAATAGAACACTTCTGCAAAACCTTTATTCCTCAGTTTATATCATAAATTGGGATAGAAAAAAAGGTTTCAAAGAAGCACTTAATTGATTCCATAGAAGTTAAAACTCAGTTTCACTAAAATTGCTCGTAATGCTGAACCATGATTATTTTTCTTCTAAATCGTTTTGTATGTATGTATTTAAAAGTATTTAGCTCATAGTCTTTTTTAGCAAGGATCATTACTAGACAAAGAACAATTGAAAGTGCTTTTCAGTTTTCAATCCAACCCATCTTCGTTTAACTTTGGGTGCTACTCTCTATCATTAAGTTGATCAAAGGTGAAACGTGTAATAGTGGGTTTCGTATATGCCATATGCACTCAAGAGTCAGAGCTGGAGGAGAAGTAGCTGATAGGTTTCTACTTCTTTTTGTTCCTCCATGTCAAACTTCGCTTTAGATGTCATAAGCCAGCAAGGCATTGAGCGAAGAAGCTGTTTTTTTCTCGTGCTACAGAGCAATAAGCATCAGTTCAGCAATAATGGAATGGGACCACCCAATACTAGATAGCCAGACAGCGATGGGGTAATGGCGAAGTATGGGCGAGCCCTAACTAACATTTAAAAAGTAGCAACAAATCCTCTTTGCAGTGATCATAAAGGCGAAATTAATTGCCTGGACAAGGAGATTAATTATAAAGTAGCGTCATCTACCACCACTTTTTTATTACTTCGATAGGTAGGTTGCGTGACAAGAATTCCGATGCTTAATTTGAGAATCAATGAAGGGTAAAATCAGAGTCAGACACGAAGGATGATGGGATTAGGGTAGGTGGTAGTACAAATTAAAAAGTTTATGAAGAGGTAGCAGCAGCTCCTTACTCATTTTCTTGTCCAATTTGTAGTCGGTACCCTGGGGGCCAAAGAAGTTAACTGGGTTTCAGGGCTAATTACCGCCAATCGATCGTCCATCTTCGATTGGAGGGACCGAACGATCCTGAACACAGTTCACAACGATAAAAGATACGCCAGCAAAGCAAAACAAAAAAAGGCGAGCGAAGCGAACTTTGTTTCAGTTTCCTAATTTTGACCCGAAAATTGTGATTTTCAGATTTTTTTTGTTTATAAAACGGGGCGAGTTTTGGTAAAAGCCTGCTGGCAAAGGGGCGGATTTTGGTATATGAAAACAAAAATAAGTCTCATTTTGCAAACATTTGTGACTCGCAACGCTCGCGTAATGCATGGGATTTTCAAGACTGATTTTCAAGTCGATTTACTTTTTGGGCATCCAAATTAATTGACCAGTCTTTTACTTATAAGGCAACTAAAATCGGCGGTACTTTGGCCACCACTAAAGAAGAAGAAGCTATGATTCAAGCTGAGAAGCAAGTGAACCATATGAAGTTATAAATTAGCTTTAAAGAGACTAATCTTCTTTGGTATGAAGGAAGTGTCCAATTATCTTGGAATTTCTCTAAGATGCATTACCATTCTTGTTTGCCTCCTCCTCTTCTTCTTGAGGCTCCATAATGGGCAGCAGTAGGCGACAGCTAGCAGCCCCCGTAATTGCCAAAATTGATAAACTCACATTTTGATGTTGGCCGTAAGCCAAATGGGCTTGTGTGGATCATTAAAAGTTTTTTTTCGCAGAAATTCCGACTGAAATGACTTTGAATTGGTTTCTTTGGAAGCATTTACAGGCTTGGCACATGTTTTTACGATTGTATTTGATTACAAATGCATTGCGTCAGACCTCACGTCTTGTCCCCTTACAATGTTCAATTCGTCATTATTCATCTATTTAAAATACAAAAAGAAATTATTTTCCACCAGATATGTCCAGTGAGCGAAGCGAACGAGTAAAAAAATGTACTTTGTAAAGTACCTTTTTAAAATAAAAAGTTTTCAAGTCAGAAGGCCTGATTTGATGTGCTGTAGGTCCACAATTTTATATCATTTTGAGAGTTTGTTTGGTAGCATCATTTAGATCTTTTCCAGACAGTGTAGAAACTAGGCTCACGTTCAAATCACTTCGTCGTCTGGTCCTAAAAAATATCATCAGTCTATCTAGCAATCAAAAATCCATTGGAGACCAGGTTCAAAATAAAAATATCTCATGCAAAAATTGTAAGACAAGGCGGCTTGAGAAACTCTACACGACGATGGGGGTACAAATTGAAAACTTTCAAATTGATTCTCTTTTATTAGGCGTTGCGGCATCTAGCGGAGGATGAAGATCCAAAGGTACACTTTGCAGCAGCGCCACTTGATAGTAATAGTCCTTTGATGATGCAAATAGGGTTATTCTCTTCACACTTCAATTTGCTGATCGCCAATCCATTCTTTAGCCATCTCATAAAAGTAGTGACCGAAATTCGTGCGCTGCCGATAAAAAATCCATATGGCGTCCAGCGCATAATAATGTCGTGATTCAGTAATGATACGGTCATCTCATACATAAGAGAAAAGATGCCAGAACGGAAAAAAAAGACCATAAACAGCTAATTTTCTACGTCAATTCAGTACTTGGAAAAAAAATCTTGGAAAAGATTAGCAAAAGGTCACAAAAAAGTTCTGTTGCAATTTTATGCGATGCGAAGAATTTTTCCCATAAAAAAAGCCACATTTTACACTGTCTTACATGAAAGACTGAAAGTTGAAGGTTTTTGTGCATCAAAATTAGAGTTTTTCTATTCAGAATCTGTAGACATTTTAGGGCCTTATAAACTTTTTATAAGGCCAAAAAGTCAAAATTATCTCTCTGCTCTGGATGACCTCATTTTTGAGTAGAAGAGAGTATCTGCAAAGCGTAAGTATTGAGGTGTTAAGCCATAATGTTTAGTAAACGGTAACTTCCGCTCATTTTCCACCATTTAAGGCTCATTTCTGACATTACTACTCTAGATTTTTGCTCTGGTTCTCACGACCCATACCATTTCAGGGGCAAAAGTTCGATGTTACTTTATATGAGAGAAGAGATGCTGTGCAATGTTATTTCGTGAAAGTCATTAAAAGAGGTGTAATTACAAAGTGCTACCAGATGTTGTTGGCACGATAAAATATGTGAGTCTGAGCTGCATCACAGTGTTCACCATTGTTCGACACAGTGTTTGAAAATGAGCCAAAAAGTCTCTGTATCGACATTATTTAAAATGGGTTAAATTGTCGTAATAATGAGGGATTGTCTAAAAAATGCGAGGGATAAAAATTAAAACTGGTATGGTACAATTTCGATTTGATTAAAAAAACAAGACTTTTTCTTGAGAACTTAAACTACTGTGTTTTGCTTCATGGCATCGTCATTAAGGTCATTAGAGTTTTCTCTTTCTCATTTTAAAAAGATGCAACATCAGTCAGGTGTTGGTGGCACACCCTGTATTTATTCGATTGCACTTATTTAGAGCTACAGAGACAAACTAGTTCTCCATATACTGAAACTTTATTGGGCTTCTAATGATGATCATGATAATTTAGAGCAGGGAAAACTGTCATCATGAGAGGAGAAGGAGGAGGAGGCCATTTGGAGATAATGCACCTTAGCTTTTAGATGACCTTTGCACTCAAACCAGACCACGCTCAAGTAGTAGTTCTCGGTGAATTTTAAAGGGATAATGAAGATGGAGCTACTCTCAAAATAGGTAACCGCAGATCCCATAATGGCTTTTTTCCAACAAAGGGGGACGCTTTAGTTTTCAACATTACATAAATCAGCGAGCAAAGCGAGCTACTTAAGATGTTTGGAAGAGTAAAATTTGTGGCTGAAAAAATCTTAGTTTAAAAGGTTTAAGATTGAATTTTTGAAGGGTTAAAAATAGTAGAAGCTTGCTTTGCTCGCTCTGAGTCCTGAGATAATGATGTTTGTGAAGTAACAGGAGATTGCCTTTTAAAGTTTGACCCAGGTTTGATCTTTGTGTCTGTGCTCCCTTTTCGGTATGGTCTCCTTCTTTGCTTGCTCTGCAACGCAATCATCTGATCCCATTTTGTGCATGAGCAAGACCTCCTGACACTTTTACCTTAGTCAACTCCCCCCAACTAAACTACCTTTTGAACTCTAATGACCTGCTCAAGTTACCAAAGCACAAAATAATATCAAGAACACACCAAAGTTTTGCAAAAAAAATTTCTGCAAAACTTCTGTGTAGTTGATTATAAAATGTCTTACATAAAAGACTGCGTGCGAATCAACAACCAGGGTACAAAGAAGATATCTAAGTTTTAACTTTATCTGTCCACGATATCTTTACTACGTTTCACGTTAGAAAATTCCGTCAAAAGAGGTAGCAATCAACTCGTAAAAAAGCGACGACGAAGCAGCAGCAAAGTTCTCAGCTGCTGCTGCTGTAGATCCAAATTGGTACACCAAACCACTTCGTTTATGGCAACTCAGGATGGACGACGGACGACGTCTATCGTCATGACCAATCAATATGAGCAAAAAACTAATGGTCAGGATCAATTTTCAGTTTAAAGGGCAGTTCAAACCATATTTTGTTTTATGGCATCAGATGGCAAACCATTTTGTAACTATGGTTTTGAAGTGCTTAGTTGGTTGGTGAACTCGATCTGAATTCTTAAATCCATCTTGAAAATCAACAGGGAGCTTCAAAGTCAACAGAAGATTAAAGTTGCCGTGTGAGGTCTGGTGCTGGTCCCTCATTCCAGAAGAAATTAGCTCTACGGCAGGGGTCCAATTTCACGCCAAATGACTCGGTCACGATTCAGGTTCGAAGCAGGCATCTTTAGAGTAGTTGCTTTTTGGGGAGATACATTACCGTAGCTTGAGGCACTGCGTAGAACGAAGTCCCTCCCCCGCTCTAGTCCTAGGGTGCACAGGTGCGCTATGAGTTCATACCTGCGCGCTGCCATTGCATTGGCGAAACTCCATAGCGCACGCTCCGCCCATGAACTTCTCAATGGTAGAAACTTTTATTGTGCCTCCTTCTATTTCATATTTTATTTGTGACAAACTGAAACTCTGTCAGGGTCGTTCCAGGTACTGACGTAGTCTACGATGGAATTGTCGTTTCCGTCCAGTTTCAAGTATTGTGGATTGTGTTCGTTCCATTCGGGTACATGTACATTTCTTCTTGTAACAAATTCCCTGAAAGATATATAGCAGAGACCAAATAGTATAGTATATCTTATATGAAATTGAAATATTGAAATTGTCATAGATAGGTCAGGGTGTCCCAACAAGTTTTGGATTGAAGTGAAACTATCAAAGTCGCGCAAAATTAGAAGAAATTGAAGTTACATCTGTAAAAGAAAATTCAATGCAAATAAAATATCACGAATCTTTCAACATTTGTGATTTTGATTAATTTTGTTTCCAAACGGTATTAGAGCTTAATTACCCTGTAGTTGCAAAAGTTGTCCAAAGATGTGAGAAATCTTTACAAATCTCCTCATCATTTCCTTTTCTGGTGAACAAATCCGTAGAAAACACGTAAATCAAATCATCGGCATGTGTTACACCTAGAAAAAGCCAAACCATAAATAAATGTTCAAACTTCTTATGTAGTTTCTCTAATTATACCATGAGGCAGTGGAGGTTGACTTCCACTCAAGCCAAAAAGCAAATTGAAAATTGAATTTTCACCCTCGTATTCAAATGAGTAAAAGTAGGATTTTCCTCCATGAATAGAATTATACTTCATGAATTCATGAGTGGCTGCTTTGATGAAAAATGTACCGACAACCTGAAAAGAGGTTCATTTGTGCACCAGGAGATAGAACTAAAGGAAGAAAATTGCATTACATTGATCATTCCTGGCATCATTTTGTCCCAGTCGCCCAAATCCGTGATGTTGAAGTAATCATGCTCAACCACTTCGTAAATGACACCGCTCTTGTCGTCCAGGCCCAAGGCGTTGAGCATAACGGGCAAGAAATCGTGAGTTAGAAAACTGGCGTTATGCATCAATCCCCTGGGCTCAATATATTTGTTGTAAATAACTGGAAAAGAAAGATTGTTCTGTACTGAAACCTATTTAAAAGATTTTTTTTTACCTCCCAAAACATATGATCCTTCATGTTTGTTGGCTCCAAAAACCACTGGTTTGGGATCAAATTTTCCATATTGCAAAATGCTTTCAGGATGTTCATCAATAAACACCTTTTCGCCTTGTTTTTGCGCACATGGACTTGAACCACCGAACCCCATTCTTCCTTGATACCTTTCATCGCTCTAAACGTACCAAAGTTATTTTTAGCGCGAAAATTCAAATGGTTTACTTACGATGTAAGCGGTATGGGCATCCACCACAGTTGCAGCATCCATGGTTTTCATACATTGAACCATTCCATCCAAAGACTCTGTTGGACAACCAGCCCGTTGGGCAATTTGTTTAGCATGGAATTCGGGTTCCAAATCGAAGGCCCAACCCGCTAAAGCGCTACCAGATTGGGCAATCACCTTGTTGAAATTTCGGGAAGACATGGGGCTTAACATGTGATAAGAGGCGCTGGCCGCTCCGGCAGATTCCCCAAAAACGGTGATTTCATCGGGATTACCACCGAAATCTGCGACATGCATTTTGACCCATTCTAGAGCCAAGGATTGGTCCATCAATCCCATGTTTCCGGCGGCCTCGGGGTGATCTAAACACATGAATCCTAAGATGCCGAGACGATATTGAACTTCGACTAAGATCACTTGGTTTTCTAAAAGGACTTTGGGTCCGTGTCCAATGTAACCGCCCATGTAAAAGGCTCCGCCGTGAATGAAAAACATGACTGGTAGGGATTGGTAGTCGCCACTTTCAAGTTGGTTTGGGCTCTGAAAATAGTCAAATGCCATATCAAGCAAAATAAAACTACCAGGTTTCACACAAGCAATGGACAGGAATTTATTATTTTCAACAAAACACAATTAATTACTGATGATCTCCCTTGAATTTGACGAATTTTTAAACAAAAAATAAAAATTCTAATTTTGATAGGTCTGACATTTTCACTGAATGAAAAGCTCCCAACATAAAACTTTTTGAGACATCCGGTAGGGAAGTACTTACGTAAGGAGTGTGAACCGCAAGAGTCAAACAATCTTCACTTCCAGCCATGGCTCTCGTCTCCAATTCTTCAGCATTCTTGGCCATGATTTCTTTTTCCTCATCCGTCATACCTCCTGCAGTTGCTGCTGCCTTAGTAAAAGCCACTGGAAACGACTCTTTGAGACTAACACCAGCTTGAGGGCATAGATTATTCAAAACACCAGTTAAGTAAGTCAAGTAAGTTCCATCAAACCGTTCAAATGTTCCCGCATCATTGATGCGATCCGCCATTTCAGGTGGAGCAAATCTTTTGGATCCGCCAGTAGGTTTACCATAGGGAATACTAAAGTAAGAATAAATATTCTTATTGGTAAATTCAGATTCCTTTTTGGTGCCCATGATTTTGCCCACTCCATCGACCACCACGCATGGATTGGTCAGGCAGGAAGCTAAAGGATTATCCCTGGTTTCGTTATAAGGAGCGGAATACGCTACGCCAAAAACGCAAATCAAAAATATCAAGGATTTCATTTTTGCTTTTAGACGACTTCACTCAGTGAGGATTGTATACTGGAAAAAGGTCTTATTTGCAAGTGGACTACCTCTTTATAGACATGGATTTGGCTTTATCTTGATGCCCTCGCATAGTATGTGAAAATATGAATTCCTCATTTTCTTCGTTGTTTTTCGAAAAAGTTGCATTCGAATTTTCGTACAAAAATACGTAGTTTTTCACTACGCTCGCCAAATTCTTAATGAGACTTTTTATGTCATTTTCAAACAGCGTGGCAGACTTAACGTTGTCATTAATCCTGCCTAAGTATATTTGTATTATGAAATACCTTAGTTAGAGAGCGTTGCCCAATTTTGTAACCTAACGACAGACGCAATATAATTTTTTGAAAGATAATAATCGAATTGTTTTATTTTACTACAAGTAGAGCGAGCGATAGGGATAGAGCACAGCACAACATGATTTTTCAATTTACACAAAGCCAAAATTCTTTGTCTTGATAGCCATAAGTAATTTGTTCTTGAGAATTGCTTTGGATGAATATAGCGGAACATAGAGTCTGGAAATGCAGGTATTAGCTGAAGGCAAATGCCGGTCATCGGCTGGTCGTATGGTCACCGAGGGCATCGGTTGGAATCCGTCTTCGGAAGCTGGCAAAGCAGGTGATCCGGTCCAGAAGAAGACAAGATCTTGTTTTTCCAAAGGCGACATTTTTTCCACAATTGACCACAGCCATCGTTTTATAGCCACCAACCGGTCTGGATTCTCTCCAGATTCGTCGTTGAAGGATGTGTAACTGATTAAAGTTTGCACATTGATGTCTCCAACTCCGTTGAGAAGGAGCCTGAAATCCTCAGCGGTGAGTCCATCGAGGGAACCAGAAGGTAAAACATCAAAGAGACCCATTTTCATATGATCCAATGATTTTTCTTGACACGTAATCATTCTGAAAATTTAAGAAAGGTAAAAAATTAAGGTTTCACGATTTTTTTTTCCAGACTTTTTTGAAAAATTACCTGTACTGGCTGTACTTTCTAACATAAGTGTAGATATTGGTTGCATTCACATCAATATCGCGACCTCCCTTGACCAGCTCAATGGAAGATCCACCTTCTTCGGTACTAAGGTCAATACTGAAATTTAGCTCCAAAGCGGTGAACAATTGGCTGCTTGTTTCCTGCAAAGAATAAAAGTTTTGTGTAATAAATGATGTCACGTAAGTTGACTAATAAATTACCTTATTTTCTGAATCCACTACTAATTGCCTCAAAGATTCATAAATCACAGGATCAAAGAAGGCCAAGTCGTGAAATCGGACTTTACGACTCAACAGGAATTTGATAACATGTCTGTTCAAAAACAAGGGACAAAGTTCATTTTGCAACAAACATAATCCCATCAATCGACCAACGTTTCTGAATGCATTCAAGCGTTCGGCTGTAGCTTTGCCTTGGACAGGAGAATAAAATCCACGTTTGCCTGGAGAGTAAAACAAAGGTGCATTGTCCTCAACAATTTCTTCCGGGGCAGGCACTTCAACTGTATTATTAGCTTCATCTTTGCTCTTGGACAAGTTGAAAATGTCTAAATCAGGGAGCACTGGATGCTCCAAAGGCACAGATGATGATGATCCACCGGCCACTCCAGGATTTCCACCATTAGCAGATGATCCAGAAGCAACAGGAATAGGTGCTGCTCCAGCATTAGAAGTTGATCCTTGTTCGTTAGCGTGTCTATAAATGATGTCCACAGCCTCTTCAACACGCAATCTTAACGAATCTTCAGAAGCTAACAAAAGCAGTAATTGGGCGGGTGAAAGCTCAAGTAACATGCCGGTGATTTTTCCAGCTAACGATGGTTGCAGCGAATGAACTCGTGGATAAAGGCGTTCGCCCAGTTGCATTTGGTGATGGTTGAGATTGACATCTGGTACCGCTACGTCACCTGAAAAAATGGGGAAAATGTTAATATTTGTCATCGTACAAATAACGTCAGCAACAGAATGTTTCTAGAAGGATTAGGAGTTTTAGGATTAGGATTTTTATCAGTAGGCAGTAGGAAATATGAAGTTCAACCTTCAGGCATAGGCAAAACTTTATCAGCTGGCCAAAGAGTCGTCTGGATGAGTGCGGATCGTGGCAGATTTTTGGCATATTCGTAAGTTTGTTCGGCAACTCGCATCGCTTTGCCAACAGTTGTATAGTCGCTGACTCCAGTAAAATTGCGACAGGCGTAACATTCTTGTTCAATTTCTTTGGTGAATCCACAATCAATGACTTCTTGAGTGAGAGGGAAATTTTCATATCGACGATGCCTGGGCTCCGGCAAATGTTCTCGGACATAGGCCAGAAATTGTCGCTCAAGTGCAACGATCAACGATTCTTCATTTTGGCGCGAGAGTGTTGCATGCGAAAAGGGAATGAAATTCCGAATAGTGTTCTCCCAAGTCATGTCGCCAATTTCTCCAAAGGCACAGCGAAATCGGTAAAAGACGCGTGCAAGGCGGACAAAGTCTTGGTCAGGTAGGTTAGGATTATTATCTTGGATTGTGTGCATATGGATAAGGATTTTGGCTACGTTGTAATCGAGGCCATTGAGAAGATACCAACCGAAAGTTCGGTAAAACAAGTATTCTTTCATGACTAAATCTTTAGAGCGAAAGGGTAATGGGCCTCCTAATTTGATTGGATAAAGTACATCAGTCAGTAGAAAATGATTAAAAAAAAAACGGACAAAAAAGTCTTTTTTTTTTTCTTTTAAATGAGACTTTTTAGACTATTTTCAAACATTGCGTTTTCAAACTTACCGTTCATGACAAAAGGTCTGGCATCGTAAGAAAGGCTTTTTGAAGCATCACGTCCCGATCTTGAGCTGGATTTGGATCCAGATCCAGATGCTCCAGAAGTCGAAGTCGAACTTCGGTTCATCCTTGTTTCTCTAGTTCCACGTAATCTTTGAATCAAACTGAACTGCATCGACTTGGAAGCTGCAGACGACAAAGATCCCAATCCAGAAGAGGAAGAGGAAGATTGAGCAGAGTCCAAGTTGGGCAATTTCTGGTTGGTCAAGACAGCCTCTGCCAAAGCCGTGTAGAATCCACGAGCCACTCCCGATCCTTCGCCAGGTTCGTTCAAGAAAGTTACTTTGACCCGATTGACCACCATTGGAGGTGTAGCATGATTGGATCGTCTTTGATTTTGGGCAAAGTGCGTATTGAATTCTTTGAAAGATTGGAAAATCAAGTTTTTGCGTTCACGATCCAGCTTGGACAAGGTCAAATCCACCGTCCTGGAATTACGCAATTTTTCCATTTCTCTTCTAAACTTGGCCTCCTTGACGGGGAATCCACCCAATTCCGAGATAATAGAACCCGGTTCCAGTCCGACATCATCGACGAAAACCCGTCCAAAAAGATCCAAAGTCAGCCTCCAACGACCAAGCAAAATATCATGAGGCACGGAGGACATCATCGAATTTATGGATCTTGGTAGTAAAGGCTTAGAGGTTTCCACAGTGACCTCATTGCTGCTCGATTCAGTGGAAACGACTAAGACATCGGGCGCAGTTTGTGCCCTGGAGGCCGCTTCACGCATCATGAATGCTTTTTTAGGGGATGTGAAAGTTCGCTGATCTTGTTCACTGGAAACACTGGAGGCCGCGGACATGGACAAATCTTGAGGTTCGTTCATCTCCGTGTCCAGTGACCTCACCGAGGCTGTGTCACAAGTAGCAGCAACAGTTGTTGGACTCACTGAGCGAGTCAAGCTTTGATTGTTGAATTCAGCATCATTGGAGGCTGCAAATGAGGCCGATGAGGCTCTGGAGGCCAAACCCAATTTGGTGGGCAATGTCGATAACGGTGTTGATGGCGTTGCCGTGCTCAAAGGCTGTTTTGGTGAGCCAAACAGTTCTTCTCGGCGTGCGTTGGGTTGCAACAATTGAGGCTGCTCGGCCAAGGGGATGGGCTCAGATGTGGCAAATGGGTCAGGTGGAGGACATCCCAAACAAAGCGTTGATTCGGATCGTGTAAAGAAAGTATGTCTTCGTCCATTATCATTGTTTTCCTCATCATTTTCATCATTTTCCGGAGGTTCAATGGGCGCTACGGGAAGTGGAGGTGCATTTTTCAAGTCCAATTCGTTGCCGCATCTCATGTAGTAGATCAGCGAATCGAATACGTAAGCAATATGTTTCATGGAGGCCACATCCAAAACAGGCAGCGAATCTGAGTGTTCAGAGTTGTGAGATCTCATTAGAGACAACGCATAACTGAGGAAATCACGGCGACTTGAAGCTGGTCCTCCTTCAGAATGGCTGGAGACGACTAAAGCCGTCGCCGGAGGTCCAGAACTAGTTGCCAAAGCTGTCAGTGAAGAGCTGGACCTGGCAGCGGAAAAGGCCCGGCTTGAAGTCGATGGTTGCTCTGTCGTGCCAGTGGTCGACGTAGTCAATCTTGAAGTGGTCTTGGTTGACATTGGATGTCCCGGTTGGTTAGGATCAGTTGAGTTGGCAAGAGCTGAACCGAACCGTAATTGAGCTTCAGTGGAGTCCATTACCAAAAGTAACCAATCCCAATTGGGCCTCAGTGTTGCTTCAATCATCATTTGCAAATTGATGGCCTCAGCGTAGCTGATGTCCAACATCCTGTTCAAGGGAGGAGTCAATGGACCATAATCTTGTAAAAGACTCAATAAGTCCGCGATTGTTCGCACCACGATGCCGAAAGCTCTGGATAAGGCTGCCGCTGTAGTTGACATAGTTGTGGTTTCACTGGAACTGCTGGAACTGTTGCCCGCGGCGGCCGCGGCCGCTGCTACAGCCGCAGCTGCGTTTGCCGAGGATGAAGTTCTGCGTAATGAGGCCGGATCGATGTAAATGTAGCCGCCATTTGATCCTCCACCAGTGGCTGGTCTTCCCCTAGGTCGTGGCCTTATGGCCCATTGCATAGATTGGGGAGCCAAATTTGCTCGGTCCTGGAGACTTCCCAAGACTCCGGTTGTCCTCCGTTCAAGTATTTCTTCGGCTGGTCCTCCGACGTTACTGAAAGAGAATTCTTCACCGTCTTGTTCATCCGTTTCTCCAGCCTCACTTTCGTCTTCTTCTCCGTGAGAACTTTCGCCTGTATCCTCATCAGAAAAGAAGACTTCGTTTTGATTTCCACTTTGGCTTTCATTTTGGTTTTGATTGGCATTCTCATTGGCTTCGTTCTCAGTTTCGGAGTCACTTTCGCTCTCAGCTAAATAATCCAAATCCATATCCGATTGTTGATCTTCATTGTCCGGATTGTTTTCAGGATTCTGTTCATCAGGTTCTTGGGGATTGTTGGCATTAGCCTCAATCACATTTCCCATACTGTCTTCATTCTGATCAAAATCTTGTTGCATAGGAACCTCCAAGTTGTCTTCAAGCTCCTCTTCGATCACAGCAGCCTCGCGTTGAACAGGCGGGGGACGAACTTCTACTTGAGCAACTTGAACTTGATTATTTCTAGACCTCAAATTCTCCACCGTCAATGACCTGGTTCTTGACCTTCGAGAGGTGCTTGCTGCTGACGAAGGACTGGAAGCCGGCTTAGGTGCCAAAGGCTCCACTGAGAAAAGATCTTCCACTGACAAATCTGAGCTGGTGGTTGACAAATTGAAGGGAGCTGTGGGTCTTGCCACGCCAAGCCTGACGGGTGCCAAAAGCGCATTGGCAGATTCGCACAACTCTTCTACGGCAATATTGATTAATCCTTGAAAGACTCTTTTGCACTTTTGCATGGGTTGAGTGATAGAAGAGCTTTGGTGATGATGCAAAGGTGATCGTTTCTTGGCTTGTCCCGGAGCCAATTCAATGTTGAAAACAACAAAGACTCGAATGACTGATCTGACAAATCTCTTGGCCACAATTTTGGCCACTTCCGGCTGCAACTTGATTTGGCGAATCAAGGTGTCCAATAAAGTATCCAGCATGTCCGAGCTGTTTTTGACCAACAAACAATGGGTGAATTTGTCTAATAAAGCTGTGCCAGATTGGCTAGAAAGAAAAGCTTGGTCTTCATAGATGGCCTTGTTGGGACTGTCTTTGTGTCCAGTCATAATCATGGCTCGCAAAGTGTTCCAATCATTCAAAAGACGCTCAAAAGCTTTACGAGCAAACTTGGGAGGATCCAGGTCGTGTTCAGGCATATCAGGCTCGTTGGCATCAGAAGTCGAGGCTTTTCTCGTCGTAGCAGATTTTCTAGATCTTGAAGGCCGGTGCTGTCTTTGTTCAATCTGTTGCCGTCCCACTGTTTGTACCAGGAACAAAAGAATGTTTTCGCCTCGAGAATTGGGATGTTTGACCAAATCTGAAGCTTCAGAAATCAACTTGACCAGGACTTCATAACGGGTTCCTTGGTGGCCAGCGACGGTAGCTTTACATTTGCATTTTTCCCAGCAATCACAATAGGCGGTGGGCGAGGTTCGCTTCAACTTGCATTCGTGGCCTTTGTGACAGGTACGTGCACATTCAGTGCAACAGCAAAGGCTATCGGTCAAGCCGCAAGTTCGACATTCAAAGATATCCTGGTTGATATGTTCAGCACCTGTCCAAGTGAAGCTGCAAGTGTCATTGCAGCAAATGACGTGCAAAGGCGAATCGTCGGGGGGACTGCCATTGGGATAAACCATAGAAAGCAACGTTTTCTTTTGCGTTTCTATATCGTTGGAGCTTTCTTTGGCCACTTTTTGAGCGGCCTCGAATAAAACCATGGCTGCAGGATACGAACGGTTGGCGACGGCGGCCATAAAAGGAGTGTTTCCTTGTGAATCACGTAGACACAAAATGGCTTCCAAACGATGCAAAAATACTGGCGATTCACAAATCAGTTTCAGAATTCCTAATGCATTGGCTCGTCGTTCAACATTATCCAGAATTTGAGGCTTGGACGAGTACTTTGATACACTTGAGGAAGCGCCACCGCCTCCCCTGGAAGTAGAGGCTCCAGCTGAGGCTGAAGTGGCCGGTGAATTGATGCCCAAAAGTGAATCAACATCCGAGGCAGAATTGGAGTCATTTTGCTGCTGTTGAGGTGGGGTGGCATCCAAAGGTTCAGCTTGGTGAGGCCATGCTAGAGCGGAAAAGGAAGCTGGTTCATCAATGACAGGTGGACTTGAATCTCCGGGAGGAGCTAAGCCGGATCCCCCTTGGCCCACCAAAGATCCAGGAGGGGGTCTCAAAACGGGGCTTGAATCGCTGTTTCCACTACCCAAATTTACATCCAACCTGAAACAATAGTTACAACATCAGTCATCAACATATGTTATCCCCAAATTTTCTTGGTAATCACTTAGCGCGGAAAGAAGAGAAAGCCTCTCCGCATTTCTCTTTCTTTCACGCGCTTGCCAACCCCATTCTCGCATTTTGGGTCATACATTTGATAAGCTCTTTTAAGGTTCAACATCCTTTTACCCAAATTTTGTTATGGCAAACCCAGAAGAGATTGAACTGGCAGAAGAAAACGTTCAAAAAGATGAAGAAGACACACCGAAAAAAATTAGTTCAACGTCTGAGGATAACAATGACCCTGAATTGTCTGAAGAAATAGACTTGGATGTAAGCGACAATCTTTTGCTAATTCGCGTGCATTGTTGCTGTGCCATCTACGGATCCGTTGTAATCTCAGTATTTTGCCTTCTAATGTTTAGTATAGCTTATTTCTTGCTACGGCAATAAAAACGATTTCTTACCTTGAAGCCGCGGCAGCTCTCCGCATCATTTCGCGTAGATTTAAAGCTCTGGAAGCCACTGATTCCATATGCTGATCAAAAGAGGAGGCAAAAGGTGCAGAACTTTGGCTACTGGAGCTGGAGAAGACGTCTTGATCAGAATCCTTGTTGGATGTAGGCTGACACATGGATACAGCTGCATGAAATACATTTCGACCACCATCACAACGCTCATCAATGATGGCTTGAACAATCTCTTGGGAAGTGACAGATGTTGGATCGGCTTCTAAACCAGCAATGATTCTCTTGACAGCCTCTAAATCGCACTGTAAAACTTTGGGAATGATCGTTTGAGCTACAAATGACAAAACAATGACAGCAACTTCGTTCTTCTTGCCATTACCAACATGGGGAAGAGCATGAGTGCCAAGACCAATGGCTTGAATGGGTGGCAAATCTAAAGATTGTGGATCCTTCACGGAGTCAGCATTGGGAGTGGAATCCTTGGCTAGTGGATAAATGGTTTGGTTTCCATCCAATAACACCGAGACAAATTCACTTTCGCCTGTGGTATGAAAAGCGATATTTGAGGACGGGTTCAACCCCAAAAAGGCATTGGTGTCCGTCAGGAATTTAGAATCCACTTCGATCTTGCCAGTAGACAAGTTGTATACTCTATGGCACAACCGTGGAGGATCAGAATTTTTGACAATGGCATTAACTCCTTGGCCATCAACCATGATGGCCAAGATCTGAAGGTTCAAGTCTGTAGCTGTGTTTTGAAGCGCCACTTTCTTGGGAGTACGTTGGAAGCAATCTGGGACTCTAGGAAGTGAACCGCCCTTGATCAATTGCAACTGATCTCGCGACAAAATCCTCGTTGATGGTGACATTAATAAGGATGACGTATCTTCATTTGGAGCCTAGAAAAAATATCAGAGCTTAGATGTGCATACAAAATTCGGTTCAGTAATGGAGATAATGACGATAATGACTTGCTAGTTATTACTGAATTGCTTGTTAGCACAGGAAAAGGATCAATTTACAACTTACGTCTTTTTTGGGAGTTTGGTTGCCTGGTGCACCTGGAGGAGGTGGTGTAGGTGCTGCCGCAGGTGGAGCTGGAGGAGGATTCTTTTCGTTGCCAGCACCAGCCACAGGAAAATGGACAACAGTATGTTGACCGTCGACTTTAATCACTCGGCCAATCGGCATATTCCTACTATCTTCCACAAAGATAACCTCTTTCAAGTTCCAATCTTCTTCATCGACTTTTTCCGGTTCTTCTTTGGGAGCGGATCTCTTTTGTCTTCGGGTCATGTTCATGCTGCCATCAGAACAAGTAGAGCTGGCGGGACTGGGTGGGGGAGGCATAGAAGCCGAATCATATTCCTCTTTTTGTTTGTCTTGTCGGGGTAATTCAGGTAATTTTGGTCGTTTGGGAGGTTGAATGATCTTGAAACGGCACGTATCCGTGATGTTCCAAGCAGCGTTCAACAATTGGCCCACTTTGGGAATACCTCCAGCCACCGTGAACCCAATTGATCCAGCATGATACATTGGAGCTTTGCGCATACAAACTTGACTACCAACGGTGATTTCATTAGAAATAGGCGTTGGAATCTTTTTCTTCTTTTGTTGATGTTTGGACGAAGTTTTCTTCTTGTTGGTGTATTTTTCCAAGAGTTTTTTGCGTTGAGAAAAAGGCAAGACTCCCCACCAGAAAATCGCGCTGCTTTCCAATTGGACTGCTGTGTACAAGACACAAGTGTGCAAAGAAACGATTTTGTCAGCTTGGAACTCCGGATACAATGTTGCTGGATGTTCTAATTTGCCACAGACGTGACTTACAGACTCATCATACCATGTAGCGATTTTTCCACTTTCAGTGACAACCGAACATCTGAAAAAATATTATCCATTCAATATTTATCGTCAAAGCTACAATAGTAGCACGTTGATATAATTGGAATTTGATGGAATACTTTTTTAATGTGATTTCAATTAGATAGTATTACCTAACATTAGAAGCGGATATTTTGACCACTCTTTCATTGGTCAGTCCCAATCCGGTGGATCTGGGATGATTCCCTGCGGGATTATCATGACGTAGAGGCGTGATGTCGCTCCATCGCCACTGATACAAGTGACCGCGGTCACTGACAGCCACTAGCTCGTTGTTAAGAGCTGCAATGCTAATAAACTTGTACTTTTCTTTGGCTCCTTTGTCTGGCCAAAACTCCAGGTCATCTCCTAGCCAAAGAGGACTTTGATTGGCAGCGTCGGCATTAGCATTTGCTGCGTTGGATGATTTCTTAGCATCATTGGAGTCATCTTTGTCTTGCCATGCTGGATCACGTAAAGCTGATTCCAGCCATCTTTTGGGTCCGCTGTAGTATTGACGATCGCGCCAACGAAAGATTGCCTCGCGGTTGCTTGAGGACTCGGAAGAACCTGATGCTCCAGCTGTACTACTGGTAGCGTGTCTATCCGAAGCTTGAGAAACTACAATAGCGGCCGAAGTTGCGGCGGCCGACATTGCAGCAGCATCTGCGGCAGCACCTGAGGCTGCAGCACTGCTTGTCGAGTGTCTTTCGCGCTCTGAAGACCTTCTGCTGCTGGAGGAGGACCTTCTCTGGCTATATCCAAACATGTCTTCGCTGAACATGGCATCGGCGTCGATGATTACCGATGGATGGTCTGCATTGATGCCTGCATCCAAAAGGGAAATCAGATCTTCTGGACGATAATTATCTTCGCCGGCTTCATCGCCATCGTCGCCATCTTCTTCATCGCGCGACAACAAATTATTGACGGCTAAGTTGACATCCAAGTTGGTACGTTGTAATTCACGAATGATCAAACTTCTGGAGCGTCCTTGCAAGACACCTTGAGCTTGAGAAATCAGGTCTTCGGGAACATAAGTGGCTGGACGCGAGCTTGACATAATCATTCCTCCTGGAGCACTGACTGCCGATCCACCCGAACGTCCTCTGACAGACGATGTACGGATGATTCGGTGACCTCGTCGGGGGACTTGTCTGGATACACCTATAACAGAAACTTTATCATTTGGGCGTGAATATCGTTTAATTCCCTTCTAAAAAAGACTCACCTGATGACAAAGATGCATGTGATGATTTGGATCCTCCGCTGCTTTTTGAGGAACCTCCGTGGCCGGGTCCAAGAGAGCCGCCCGAACCTGAGCTTCCTGGGTTTTGGCTATTTTTGTTAAGATCCAAGCGATCGGAAATGACCGAGAAAGGCAAACGACAGAGTCGTCCATCGCTGAGCAAAAAGGCAAAATGCGATGGTCCAACCACAATTTGCACAGCCGTCACCGATTGAACAGGTCCTGAAATGGCTGGAACGATGGGTCCAGGACGAGCATTGAGGGGAAGTCGAAGACGGTCTCCAACTTCTCTAAGCCGGTCAGTCAGTTGCTCGGGAGAACCGGGTAGAGGATGAACCACAAATTGTAAAGGACAAGAGCCGCCAATGGTAGACCTCGACGCCATCTTGCCCTGAAAATGGCGCCGTTATCTCACAAAATTCCAAGAATTTTGGGTAACGAAAACGTATTTTTTGAGTGGCAGTTTCTCCGTGTGCTTGCTTGATCAGTTGGCTGGAGAGCTTGGCTGAGACAAATTCAGAATTTTAAGATTTTGACTTCCTGTTAGTTGACGAATTTTTTAAGGAAACGCCACTTTAGCCCGAATTTTGGCCACTTTTGGGCTTTTGTTTATTTTGAAAATGAAGCGTGTCACAGATTATGGACCGATCCGCGTCTACAATCAGGTGATGAAATCTCGGATAATAATGAAGTTGCACAAAACGTTGTCAATGCATTTATAAACGTGTTTGAAAAACTAAACAAAGAAATATTTTTCAACTGACATAAAACTTTGAAATCTTTATAACTTATTAAAAGGGGTTGGGAATTGCCCAATTTTTTATGAACCGACTGCAAAGCTTTAAACAAAGATGTGAAATCATAAACGAAAATTATCTTGTTCTGAAAATGAAAAACGTTTATATTTTAGATTTCATACATGGAAAAATAAGGATCAAGGTCAAGTCAATGCAAAATCCCTCAAAAAATGATGATTTTTCTTTGCATTTTTATCAAACAGCTGATCTGTACCGGCACGACTTCCTCCCACACAAGACTGCCAAAGCAGCCAGCCAAGAAATATTTAAAAATCCGAACTTGTTAAACATTTTTTAGGCTGATATGCCAAGAATGCAAATTCAGTATTTCAACTATCATTTCCAATTTCATCACAAATTTTCTGCAAACAACGCCAAAAAATTAAATTTCGAACAATTATGTTTAAAGTGAGTCAATTTTAGGGATAAATGCAAGTGAAAACTAAATTCAATTTGAGATTGTAGCTGGACTAAGTCCATTTTCAGTTTAATTGTCGATTTTGCTGCCGAGCGTCCATTCGTCGCTTTGGTGTACTTTCAGAAAGACTGGATTAAAATTCAAGATAAGCCGAGTATACAACCAAGTTATCAAGGTAATTTCAGTTCTCTACCATCGACTCTTTCATTTTACATGGTCTTTTACATTTGTGCTCAGTTCGGAGCAGCCAATTTGTCAAAGCTATTTTGGCCATTTAATCCGCATTTCGTACAACCAAATCCGTTGGTATCGTGAGCATCCTTGACCGATCTCTCTTGATCATTGCATAGCAGTAGAGCCTTGGGAGCGACACTCATAGTAAGTGGCTTTCAAGGTGGGATTTTTCTATGCTACATGAACTTTTTCTGTTATTCTCTCGATTCGCCCTTGAAGCGTTTTCTTTGTGCGACGCAATAACACTAAAACATTTCTTTCATTCTTTTCAGAGAATAGACATTCTTGTTAAAAAGTCGGAGGACAAATTTCTCAACAAACCTCAAAACAAAGATGAGCGCCACCATGGCTACCCAACTTAATAATCACAAGTGAGTATAAGTTTTAGTGATTCTAAGTCATGTTGGCTCGGCTCTGAAAAATTTATTTAGGTCACTTCTTTAGGAGGAGACTGCTTCTTTTTGAAAGTCAGCAAAAAAAATCGTGGAATTGCGGCTGATACGGCTAAGTTAGCCGAAGTATGCTCTGATTTGACGAGTTTTTTCTTCTTCTATTCATAGAGCCAAGTCTTCATTTAATTGATTTAAAGGATGATCGTTCCATTCTTGATCTACAGTGATAGTTTGATTAGTCTTTCTGAAGTTGTCAAAAGACTTTTGACAGGTACTTGTCATCGGCATGACTTGCTGACTTTGTTTTGATCTTACAGCGCCACCAATTGGAAAACCCAATTGAAGCTTCCTCCCAAGGATATGCGTAAGAAAACTACCGATGTAACCGATACCAAAGGCAACGAATTTGAAGATTATTGCCTCAAACGTGAACTCCTGATGGGAATTTTCGAAAAAGGTTGGGAGAAGCCCTCACCAATCCAAGAAGCTTCTATCCCCATTGCACAAAGTGGACGGGATATTCTAGCCAGAGCCAAGAATGGCACAGGAAAGACAGGCGCCTACACAATCCCAATTTTGGATTCCATTGACACGTCCAAAGATTTCATTCAAGGTAAGTCTGGTTATTATTGAGTTATGAAATCTCTGTCAAAACGAAGAGCGATCTGCTCTACTTAGTTTTTTGTATCACAACTTTTTTACGATTTTTTTATGATGAAATTCCTTTACACCATCTTTCGGATCATAGCAATTGCTGCTGACTACTTTTAATCTGAAGTAAAAATAATCGTGACTGTGGTCGGATTGAAAGAAAAATGGGTAAAATTAATTTTGATTTGTTTTTAGGCATGATTGTTGTCCCCACTCGAGAATTGGCTTTGCAAACGAGTCAAATCGCCATCGAACTTTCCAAGCATATGGGCATCCGCGTCATGGTGACCACCGGTGGTACCAATCTGAAAGACGACATTATGCGCATCTACGAAAAGGTTCACCTAGTGGTCGCCACCCCTGGACGTATCCTTGACCTGATGGAGAAGAAAGTGGCCAATGTGGAAAATTGCAGAATTTTGTGCCTCGATGAGGCCGACAAGCTCCTGTCACAAGACTTCAAAGGCATGCTCGATAGGCTCATCTCACACTTGCCGCAACAAAGACAAATTCTACTTTATTCGGCTACATTCCCACTCACCGTTGAGCATTTCATGGTACGTAATCATAACTTTAGAAAAAAAAGATTTTTAAATGATGAAATTCCTTAACACCATCTTTCGGATCATAGCAATTGCTGCTGACAACTTTTAATCTGAAGTGCAAAGATATCATGAATTTCGTCTGGATGAAAAAATGTGTGAAATTGATTGGATTTGTTCACATTTTCAGAAAAAGCACATGCAAGAGCCGTACGAAGTGAATCTGATGGACGAGCTAACTCTTAAAGGCATCACGCAGTATTATGCCTTTGTGCAGGAGCGACAAAAGGTTCATTGCCTCAACACTCTCTTCTCCAAGTTACAGGTATGTACTTTTTGACACTTATGCGAAACATGCGCCTTTGGTTCTGGGCAAGATTTGGCCAAGATGGTCAAGAATCTAATCTTCCTTAGGCAATATCAATTTTCCGGTTTAATCCCGGAGTTTGTTTAACTGATCAAATATTCGATTCATGGCTGGTAAACATACGTTTTGTTCTCTTCTTTACAGATCAACCAGAGTATAATTTTCTGTAACTCTACTCAACGAGTAGAACTGTTGGCCAAGAAGATTACAGAATTGGGCTACAGTTGTTATTACATTCATGCCAAAATGGCTCAGGCGCACAGAAACCGCGTGTTCCATGATTTCCGCGCCGGCCTTTGCAGAAACCTGGTCTGCTCTGACCTTTTCACACGTGGTATTGACATTCAGGTAAGCACCCATATTTATTTTAAAATCTTTGCAAATCATCAAAAAAAAGTTCTTCAAGGTTTATTTTCCTTGGAATGTGAAGCTTGACGACTTTTCCGATAATTTTCTAACGTTTATTGACGCCTTTGGTTCTGGGCAAGACCCGACTTTATAGTAGTCGTGAGTCTAATCTTCCTTGGGCAAGAAAAAATCCTAGTATAATCCCGGGATTTGTTTCATCAAATACTCGATTCATGGCTAGGAAACACCAGTAATTGTTCTATTTTGAAAATTACAGGCCGTTAACGTGGTCATCAACTTTGACTTCCCCAAGATGGCCGAGACCTACTTGCATAGAATTGGCCGTTCCGGACGGTTTGGTCACTTAGGTGTGGCGATCAACTTGATTACTTATGACGATCGCTTTGCATTGCACCGCATCGAACAAGAATTGGGTACGGAGATCCGACCCATCCCCAAAGTCATCGACAAAAGCTTGTACGTCGCCGAATTCCAAATGACGGAAAACAGAGACGAAAATGAAAATTAAAAATCCCCAAAAAAATTGTCATCTTGGAGATAGAAAACACATCCAGGTAGCTTTTGCTTAATTAATTTTGGAAATCTATTAGAGAAAATTTCAATGGTTTTTTCATCGAAAAGATATTTCTTGAGGAAAATGAAGAGTAACGATTTTGCGGGTGAAAATTTTGCTATTTTGCGACAAATTGAGAATAACAGTCAACTATAGGGTTTCGCTTTAATTTTGGTTCTTTGGTGTGATTTTGAGAAGTGTAAACGCAATTTTTAAGATTTTGAAAAGTTTCTTATCTTAGTTCAAATATATATTTTGGGAAAGGAAAAAATGAAATTATCCCGGAAAATTTATTTGAAAATGATTAGAAAATCAAATAGAATGTCTGAGTACAACTGCGCTGCAAATATTTTTGATCCTACGTACAATACATAAAAAGTTGAAGAAAAGAAAAGAATTCAATTACAACCCTTTTATTGGGTTATGAAAAATGTTCATGATGAAAGAATGAGAATGTTATTTGCGATGAAAAAAGAAAGCTTGAAAGAATGATGATGTTAAAAATGATTGAATTTTGAAATTTGCCAAGCATTTCTCAATTTTTCACACCACATCAATAAAATATCTTCGCAATTTTTCGCAATTATTATTACGACAGTTTCCATCGACAAAATTGTTACTCAAAAATTCTAGTCAATTTCTTGCCTAATTGACGCATTGCAGCTTCACAAAAATATTTTCCTCATGAATTAATCTTGCAAGGTTTCCAATTTTAGGTATTCAAAAGCTACTCTGCATGCAAAGTTAAAATCCCCAAAAAAACCTTTGAAAAAAATAAGTCAAATTCTAAAAAGTCTGCAATGAAATTAAAGCTTGTACATGAAGTGAATGAAACCCTCAAATAAGTCTGAGAAAAGCAGAAAGAAAAAAAATACCCCCCAAATCTGGCTTTAAGTTTACCCACAATCCTTTGAATCCTTCTTATGTATGATTGTCAAACCTGATGGATTTATGCAAGTCAAAAATCCAAGGTTATCTATGACCCCCTTTTTTTCTCTCTCTCTCCCCTCAAACAAAGCCACACAAACTATTTTTGTGATGACCAAAGTTTATATTTTTGCAATAGCTAAGCATCATAGCACAGCACCTTTTTTCTTCCTCTATTGAAAAAAAAAATTGAAAAAATTCTCTCCCAAAAAAAGAAAAAACTGAATCGAAAACAAAAAAGATCTAATATAAGGGGAAGGCGAAAGAAATAAGAAAACGCGATACAGAATGACGACAATTTTCTGACCACCCTCAAAACAAAACCTAAAAATTATGAAAAATTTTTGGCATTTTTTAGTCGACCCATAATCTACCCGAGATAACTCCGTTTTTTTGGGTTTCTTGTCATTGATTATGTTTAGAAGTGATTATGATCCTTGGAATCCTGCTCATTTGTGATGATGATTAATGTCAATGTATCCTTTCTATATTTTGTTGAACATCAATAAATGCCTTATCGACCCCCCAAAAAATTCCTTCAGTCGAGTCGAAAATTATGAATTACTTTTGTCGATGATTGACCATCTGTAAAGCAAGCTGGCTCCGCTCGCGTTCTTCATCGACCTCTTGCATTGCGCGATAGAGTACCAAACAAGCCCAACAGGTCAAAATTATGCTCAACAAACCAAGAATAAAATCCCGGAAGGTTTCATGGAAAAAGATCTCCAGAATACTGATCATGACCCAAAGCATAGCAGCGATCTGCCACATTATGAAAATCCATTTGGTCTTGGTGAAACTTCCAAGGAATAGGCAAATGTCCAAAAATAAATAAGTTCCCAGAATTGCGTAAATGACTTCAGGTGTACCTTGATCCAAATTGAGTAAATATCCCAAAGCCTTGTTATGAGTGATGAGGAAGACCAAGGTGACGAGTCGCGTGGAAAAGAAAACCAAGGCGACCAATTTTGTCAATAACAAGTCTGTCAATTGGCAATTTGTAAGCAGAACCATATTGTCGTACACATGAAAATTAGGATGGAGCGCTAGGTTATCACACAAAAGCTTTACTGAGGAGAAAGCTTGTTTTTATCCCCGTTGAAGTTTTAGTCTGGGTTTTTGTTCAACTTGGTATAGTATGTAATCGTCTAGGGGATTTTACAGTGACATCAAAATCAATTTCCGCTAGCGATGCATTTTGCTTAGCTCCTTCTTCGTAAGCTTTTCAGGCCTTTCGTCTCGATCAATGCTTTTGAACTCATCCGGATCTTGAAAAATAATACGTAACTTGATGCGTGTAACCTCATTTTCTATTACAATTTTGTCACGTAATGTAGGACGAATACAACATGTTTGGAGGACCAGGACGTATTTGCTCAAGGCGCGTTCTATGATCATAAAGTGCGTCCACCCCCAAATTGGAGAGTTGGTCGAACGCTACGAGTTAAGAAATTCATAGAAGGTGGGAAATTCAAATCTTTCAATTCACCACAACTTTCCATTGGTACTTAAAAGATATGCATGAACTTCATTACGAATAGTTGCGGTCTCGCTTCGCTCGACCTCCTCCTCAATGATGACAAGTCCGTCAGCTGCCACGATGCTCTTGGGGACGCAAGTGAGTGGATTCATTCCAATTAGTGCATCTAAGGTAAACTTGAAAAACTCTTCAAAAGTAAACTCGAGGAAAAAGCCCCCTACGCCCAGCCTCTTTTCTCTCGAAATGAGGAAAGTTTTTTCAGAGTTTTTTAAATGCATCTTATATCCTTTATCTTCTTCTAAAGATTATAAAATGTGTTTAAGCCTTTAAGGATCGAAATTTTTATTGTTTCGTTGATTCAATCGTTCAAAAAACAAATCTGCAGGCATAATGTATTCCTTGCCAAATGTATCTTGTATATAAGCCTTCATTTGCGCCTCTTTGACTTTGTCTTTTGTGTTCAAAATCGGACGAATCATGGCGTCCATGTTCGGCTCGAAAAAGAAGGGAACAGAATAGCGACGTTCTCGGGTCCTGTTCACCACGCGATGTAAAGTAGCTTTGAATCGTCCACCTGACCAAAAGTCCATATTTTTGCCCAAGTTGACAATCAGGAGGCCTTCTTCTGGTTTAGGGCATTTTACTGGAGCCCAAACACGGTCCATTGGGTTGGTCAATTCATCCACTGTCTGAAATAAGTATGAATTGCTAGTTAGTGGTGACGCATATTTGTATCTCGGAACTCTACCTACGTAAGTAGTAAATTAAGTATTAATTAGGTTGTCATGGTACTCAAAGACCTCCAAGACTTCTATAGAATATATTTTTCTAAGCTTTCTAATCTGATGATAATAATGTACAATGCATGCGTTGCGTGCATTTTTCTTTCAATTTTAGCAGGGATTTACTTACGAAAATATTGCTTGTCTAAAAGTAAACGCGGAAAATGAAAATTGATGACAAACCAGGTAAAAGAGCCAAAAACACTAACCTTCCGATTGATGCATCTTTTTACGTTCCAATGCTTCAAAAATGCTATCACCTTTCATCAATCAAAGTCTTATTGGAGTAGTTAGGTAGTGATTGAACGAAACGAAACACTAACTACGTCATAAAATTGATTACCTACATTCCTATGTAGTCACATAAAAGATAATTAATTCGTGGTTTGTTGAGGTAAAAATATCATTTCCTTGTATAAAAGGTACCTTTCGATTGATGCAACGCTCCAAACCTTCAGATCCATCACTCATAAGCAAAGTGAAAATTCCTGAATCCAAATGTGGTTTGATGCCAAAAGGATCATTGTCATTCTGCCATATCTTTGCCGCATCGGGAAAGTGATAGTGATTCATGCATAAAAGACATGTTGGATTGTCAAAAAAGCCTGGCTGTTCAAAATATTCCATTTCTACACCCAAAGCTAAAGCAAACAAACGTGCTAAAGTGCGACAAGCTTTCCAACACCGATTTGCATACTCGCTGATCTGAAAAGAAAACAATATTTCTTTGAATTTACAGTACAAAATTCTGACTGAAACTGAAATACATCGGTAATTTTTGGCACAACGAAAAGGAGACATTTTGTGTGATTTTCAAACACTGTGATAAAATGGTCTCTTTTAGATTATGGTGACATGACTTGATTGTGTGCAACACCAAGAAAAAAAAATCTCAGCAAAAAATTCGAATTTGGAGGCAATTCAAAAAGTTGCTTACCGTTGCTCTCCAATCTTCACTGACCAGCTCAGGTTTAGGCCATTTATTCCTCCCATTGCCGCAGTAATTGTCTCTGGACAACATTAGATCCTCTTCAGCTTGGCTTCTAATTGGATAAGAAATGTTAAAGATTTCCCTCAAGTCCTTTGCAAAATTAGGGTCTTGTCCAATAGGCCGTAAACCGGCTCCAGTGCCAGCAATAGGTGTACCTATGAAGTGATGAAAAAATTCCATGATTTTTCATTAAGACCTATCATCAAAGTGTGCGAAAATCATCAAAAATGTATCATTTCGCAGTTAAATTTTTTGTCTTGTTGTAAACAAAACATGGACAATTTCCCCTTTTAAGCTCGCTCTACTCGGAAAGTTGTATCGAATGAGACTTTTCTGGGTGATTTTCAAACACTGTGACTATACTCAATTTTTATTAGTTTTTCATAAGAGGTGGGGAAAAATCACCTTGGTAATGCATTTGTGACGAACCATCATTAACCAGCCGAGCTTTCTCATGGTCCGGCAAAGGAAATATTTCCTTTGCCGCTTCTAACATTTTAACACAGAGTTCCCCAAAGTCTGGGCCAACTTTGAGCAGAAAGAATCCGGGACCTTCACAAGCTTCAGTCAATTGTGTTACCAACTTTTTCACTCGTATGGCGGTGTCGTCTTCTGACGAATCAAAGTTGAGACCAGAAATGTCCAAAATCCGTAACTCACCATTGTCTTCTTCTTGACTTGTCATTTCTGATGCCTTTCCTTCTTCTTTGTCTTCAAGACAAAAATGGAGAAGAAGTCAAACTTGTTAAACCGCTTTTTAAACCGGATAAAAGTCTATTGTCGAATTTCTTTTGACCTCTTAGCAACAAATTGTCATAAAAAGAAAAAAATGGTTCATTAAAACGTCATCTTATCGTTGTTGTACTACATTTGTAAATCTTTTTGTTCTCTTATGGTATCCTTTATTCTTTTTCATTGTAGTACAAGTCAAGTACACCTGGGTGAATACAATTTCTATTTTCTACACAATCCTTGTCAGAAAAGAGTATGACTCGCAGTGGCGCTTACATTATTACGTCAACGTTATCAATTACGTACGGCCAACTCTTTTAGGTAATCTTGGCAAGAGTCTAGTTTATTCAATGTTAGGCAGGTACATATAAGGAATGAATACCATTACAGAAATTGCACCGCTCAGCTTTGGTAGGTACATACACCAAATACTTTTCCAATACTGCATGCATACAACGCGCGCTATTTTTTCAATTTTCCTTACACCACAACAGCAAAGAGGCAATGAGTGTACTACTTAATATACCTATAGTGTACCTTATTCTCTATATTGATAAAGTGCCTGAATGAAAGAGGCCCCAAGCAGATAAGAAACTTTGGCCTTAATCTGAACGAACTGAACCGACTGAACCCTCATTTATTTCTATTTTCTTCCCTTAAAAAAGCTGTTCAAATACTCATTCAAAGCCGAAGAAGAAGTAGAAGGAACCCTTTTACTAAAAGAGAGAAGCCAGGCACAGTATTTATTCAAGAAGATGAAACTTGAAAGGCAGCGCTACGTCGCAGCAGCAGGCGAGAAGAGCGCCACATAGATCTTGGCTTAAAAGACCTCTCCTCAAAGGGGCTCTTGATTGTTCGTTCATTCCTCAAACATTGAGTTCATCTGACTTTCAAAATCGGCGTAGATTTATTTATGTAGTAGCTCTATTCTATTTTTGTTCTCCTGTAATTGAATAAAAAAACATAAAAGTTAAAAAAAAGTTAGATGGCGTTTATTATACCATTTACCGGTCTTGGATAATATATTCTGTTCTCCGTAGACTGAAATATTTAAAAAAGAAACTTTTTAAAGCTCTCTTCACTCACTGAGTCGCTGTAAGACAGATTTAGTGCAAAGTTGCAATTGTGCAAAAAAAAAAGAGAAAAAAAATATCTTGAATTGCTAACACGTTAAAAAAAAAGAAATCTTTGTGCCAAAGATGGAAAACGGTGGTTGCTTCTTATGCTACTTCTGCTCTTCTTTGTGGGCTAGCGCCCATTTTTCTCTGCTCGGCTTTGAAGGCTTGAGGCCTTTAGAGGCCGTTGTCATTCGCCTCGCGACTCCCGCATTGACCGGAGGAACTGCCGCCGTCAGCGAAATTATTGCTACGCTACTCACAACTCATCTCCAATTTTGATACATCAGGTAAGAATGAGAATGGTCACTGGTCTACAACTTCAAAAATAGACTTTCATGCGAAGGAATGACTTTCAGATTTCCGAAAGCACTGGTAATTTAGAAATTCTTTGACACTTTTGATGGCACTTCAAGTAATCCATGCAATAAATCGCATAGAAGAGTGGACTTTTCTTTGGAATTGATGTACTGAATGTATTCCGACAATTGGGAATTCAGACTCTAGACTTTTTATAGGAAAGTTCAATAAAAGAAGTTAGCGGCGTACCTTTTTGACATATATTTTGTAGAGAATATCATCCGCTGACAGTTTCACCAAGGTCGTCACAGTGAAGGAAAATCCCCCAAAACGTCACATTTAGGTTACTTTCATCTGCTTTTATTTTTGCGTTAACGTGATTTTGACATCAACCATTGACGCGATTTGCTTGACGCGATTTACTTGACGTAAANNNATTTACTTGACGCGATTTGTTTGACGTAAAAATGATTATTTGGATTCATCTGTTATCGTATCAACCCATTTCACGTCAACCCGTTACCCGAAAGAGAAGTTGATGTATTAAAAGTGATCTCTTTGGGGTAACAGATTGACGTGAAAAGAGTTGACACGATAACACATGAATCCAAATAATCATTTTTACGTCAACCAAATCGCGTCAAGTAAATCGCGTCAAAGGTTGACATCAACATATGACGTCAAGCAGTTGACGCGATTTATCAACTTCTCTTTCGGGTACCGGGTTGACGTGAAAAGGGTTGACGTGATAACAGATGAATCCAAATAATCATTTTTGCGTCAAGTAAATCGCGTTAACTGCTTGACGTCTTAGGATTTAAATTTTTACGCCAAAGAAAAGTTCTACTTTGATAGATGTCAAAGGGATTTGTAGATATAGGGACAGAGGGACAGGCAAACAGACAGCAGGATTTATTATAGATTGCGAATTTATGCCTATCCCCCCATGAAATTAGTAAGCTTAATGTTCATCATCCTGTTGAAAAGCCTGCATGCGACAAAATGACAAGTTCGGTTAGGCTATGCTTGGATGACGAATCTCATTAAGATTTTCCAAGTGGGAAGAAGACTGACGAAAGGTTTATTAGCATGTTGAAAAATGCAACTGAAGTCTGAAAAGTAGTCTTAAATTCCTTTTCCATAATTTGAATGTCAATTTCAGGTTGTACTTAAGATATCATGGCAGCAACGGAAGCCAATTTCACGTCAATTCTAGAAGAGAATACAAGCGAGGTTGGAAAAAATTATTGGGCAATCATCGTTGGTGTGGTCTGCATTATTGTCGTCATTGGAAATGTTTTGGTCATCGTCAGTGTCTATAAGGAAAAAGTTCTGCAGAATATCACCAACTATTTCATCGTTTCTTTGGCGGTAGCGGATCTCTTAGTCGCTGGATTTGTCATGCCTTTTTCCGTTTACGTTTTGGTAAGTGCATGAATTAGTATTACGGCGTCAGAATTTGATTGATTGTTTTTCAAATAAGTATGTACCTATTTAAATACCTTAGCATTTACTGTTCACCTCAGTACAATGAACACATGCGTTTAGAATACGTAATACAATTTTTCTGAAAGCTTTTTTGGAGCACAAAATAATGAAAAGCCAAAATTGCTGGCTTGCGATGTGTGAACTGTAGAGGATTAGAACAGAGTAATTTCGCTGATGAAATTGTTTTTCAAATAAGTATGTACCTAGGTAAATCCTTTTTGAATACAATTTTTTCTGAAAGCTTTTTTAGAGCATTAAAATACTGAACAGCCCGAACAGCCAAAATTGCTGGCTTGCGATATGTATGTAGAAGATTAGGACAGAGTAATTTCGCTGATGAAAAACCGTAAGGAGAGAGCTTACTAACGTACTCTGAGGTATCAAATCGTAATCGTTTAGTATCCAAAGCGAGTTCCGTAGTTTCCTACATACATACAAAGTACAATGTACCATCCATAATACATACCTACGATTGCGCACGGTACATTATTACATGCTCTTGAAAAAATTGCCAAACTTTCACAATATACTAAAATGGTACTTTCTTTCGTCACACTATCGGCCTATTTCTTGACAAATTGTCATACTTAAACTGGCAGTTGGCTTTGACAGAGACCTGTAATTTACCATTTTGCTTCATGCATTTTTAAAAATGAAAAATTGTTTTATCAATTCCATTACTGCCAAGTATAGTAACTTTTACCTTTCTAAGGACCTTTTCAAAAGAATTGAACATAAGGTCTGGTGCGGTTTGTTTGTACAAAAAGGAGTTTTCTTCTTGTGTACAGGGTGCGAATTATGTTCCAGTGTAGTAGTGTACAGTGTACACTACTAAACTTATACGGCTGGACAGGAACATAATATATGCTTTGGCGCAATGGACCCTTGGATATTTTTAAAATTCAGCACTTTCGATGAAATAGAGCTTTTGTTTCGAGGGCTATAAATTCTACGCAGATATAGAACTGCTGTGCTGACCATGGAAGAGTAAAAAAGCCCTTTTCTTGAAAATACCTCATTTGTCTTGCTTTTCCCATGCTTGGTAATTCTTTTGTCTTTTCATGAAGGAGGCTTAGGGTCTAGCTTACCATGAAAACTTTTTTTCATTTGAGCCATTTTTAAGAGCAAAAAAGCACTTGTTGGCCACTTATGTACTTATGAAGTGTCAGAGGATATTAAGAATATATTCAGCAGTATTACAGCAGACTAATGTAATAAGCGCTTGAAGTCTTTGTACTATTTGTGTTGGATGTGTATTTTACCTTTGGGACCCCAAAAAGTCTACAAAGTTTCTTGAAAAAAACTTTTGTCAGCACATAAGTTATCTTGGCGTAAAAAAGCTGGTTTCTTGTGTAATTTATTGTAGAAGTTCGATCGAAGTTTAGAGTTTTGATCAAAGTTCACTTATTAGGAATCTATTATGTGCTTTAAAGATGAAGGGTCGGTTCGGTGGATATTTAAGCAAACTGTTGTAAAGATAATCAATTCATAGGATAATCAATTCATAACATTGAAATGAAGCAAGAAAAATATCGCCTTTAGGCTTGTAGGTGAATTGTGTAGGCGGTACGTTTGCGTGACCAAATGTAATACACGTCATAAGCTTCTATCTTGTCTTACGTGTCTTACGAGCAATGTCTTATGTCCGCAAATAGTATAGGCAAAACAAACTTTTGAATAGCGGTATTCAATAGCTTTAAAAATACTTTGGTATATGCATATAGCATAGTAAACTTTTGCCAGCAGTGCTGCTTTCAGATTTTCTTCATTGCCTCAAAAGCCAAGCCGTGGTCAACCGTGCATGAATAGTGAATACAAAACTGTAAGAGTAGAGGCGCGAGTAGCCGCTAGACATTGCATACATATTCAAATTGGAACAGAAACCTGAAACTGTTTTCCTTATTACGGCCATGCCAGAAGATGCTCTGCCATGATGCCAGAACAGTAGACTTAGAGTTGCATTAATAGGAATTGTAGTAAGTTCTTCCTGATGTCGTGAGAACACCTAATGGTAGCAGTGGATACTGCCAAGTGGCGGATTGGGTGCTTTTGTGGTGGACAAAAAGTCGAGGCCGCTGCGAGGCCGTCCTGTGCTGCAGCAAGGACGACGACTATTGTGGCACACTGCCATTCTTTATAGAGTGTCTCAAGTGGGATACTATATTGAAAAGGGTGACCATATTTCCTTCTGGTGCCAATGCTACAAAGGTCAAAGCTGCAGCTCTGATTCCTTACCTTTGCGGAGGCGGAGGCCTTTCTTTGGCCTCTTTTCAAAAAAGAGAAAAAGAAGCACGTAAATGAGGAAAATTCAAGCACACTAATGGCACTAATGGGGGCTTCATCCACGTCATTCTTGTCGCACATCGCACACAGTATTTTCGAAGTAGAATATGAGATAGTCAAACTCAGTCAAACTGTAGTACGTGTACGTAGAAATAGAAGAAGATCCAATAGATGGACCTTCTGATTATTGTCAGTATTTGTTGATGCAGAGCCGAGTTGTCCTGATGACCAAGACCATGCATAAATAGTTGCCCTAGAGGAAATACAGAAGTACAGCAACGTCAGATATGAACATACAATGACATATCATTCTGGTTTAATAGACAAGATCACTCTCAGACTTTTTTAGGGACAGTTTTCATCCAATCTACAAAAAATCAATTACATATGTATCTATGAAGGTACAATGTACATGAAAAGTTTTGTAGTAAAGTAGATGTATCAAAAAAATATTTTCAAAATTATTCACCCGAAAAATGCATTAAATATGTAGTTATGAATTACATACGTCATCGTTTACTTTTGATTATTTTTTTTTTAGGTAAATTGGGGACTTTGGGACATGCCAAAGATTGTATGCGACTTTTACATAGCATCAGACGTCATATGCAGTACTTCTTCCATATTCAACTTGGTGGCCATTAGCATTGACAGGTAGGGTACTATTACACCTACAAAAGTAAAATTCGAGGAAGGTCTAATTTTTTCGCGGGCTTATTTGCCATTGTACTATAATCTGTATTATTGCAGGTACTACGCCGTCACCTCGCCTATAACGTATTCTCAGCATAAAGACAAAACAGCTCGCGCTTACATAACTATTGTTCTCTGTTGGCTACTCTCCATAGGCATTGGTAAGCAAGTTGTTTTACTCGTGAAATTAACATTTCTACTTTATTTTCCGTACTTTCCACAGGCAGTCCAATTATGTTGGGTGCTAATCCTCTTCCCAGCGACACTGAGGAGGCTCTTTCCAGCAATTTTTCGGCTGCCGAAAACGAGAGTATCCAGCTTGTCAACTCCAGCTTATCTAATGAGACTTCAGGCAACTATACAGACGATGAGTCGTTTGTCTGCGCATTTTACAATCCAGACTTCATCATTTATTCATCTTTGGGGTCCTTTTACATTCCTTGTGTGATCATGATTTTCTTATACATCCGAATATTTGCGGTAAGTCTTTTATAGAAGTAAAATACATGATGTAAGGGTATGTAAGATAGGGTTAAAAGTAGTAGTAGTCAAACTTTTAACCGCTCAGGGAAAACTAATTTTCCAGTAGAACAGCAGCAGAAGGTAGAACAGCGACAGCTAACGGCGGAGCTACTGGAACACTACTGTATGATGGATTTCACAGTGCATTCAGCTTTTCCTTCGCGCAAAAACTTTACTGTGGAAAAACTAATCTCGAAAAAAAGCTAACGAGAATGATGCAGAAAGATGGGAAGGAAAAATCATGTGCTGAAGAAATGCTCACTTTTACAGACACTCCGGGCACGGGCAAGAACGCGTAAACCTCGGCCTACATCTTTGAGAGCCAACAAACGGAGCCAAAAAGAGGCCAAAAAGGCCGCAACTATGGCCATGAAACTCAATAATGGAGATATCTCGATACACAATAATCAGGTAAAAGAAGTTTTTTTTTCTTTTTTTTTTTTTTCAGTAGAAACAAGAATGATTGCTTTCACGCGCTGTACTTGCTACTTTTTAAAGAAAGCAAACATAGCTTTTTTGTGTACAAAAAGGCATGGGAAAATATTGGGCCAAGAAAAGAGGCCTTCAACCCTTTTAGAGGCCTTAAAAGGCCTTTTGAAAGTAATCATGAGATAAGAAACTCTCTTTCAGGACCTTTTTAAATACTCTCTTTTTAAAGCAAAAGCAATGATTACGTAAACCCCAAACCATAGAAAGTTGCAATCAAAAAGGGATTAACCGAAATCTACTTTACAGCCGGATGGAGAAGAGACGAGCAAGGCTCTGACGAATAATGTCACGACTGAAAATGAAGATGACAAGAATGATGAACCTCTACTAAAGGCCACCACGGCGTCAGATCAGCCTACACCCCCCAGTCCCCCACCTTCTAATCCAAATAAAGTTCACAAAGCCAGGTAATTAAACAAGCCCAAAAAAAAGACCCAAAAAACCTGCTCGAAATGATGGATGACTTTTCTTTTTTCCTTTCACAGTGGTCCGGATACTTCGATCTTTGAGCGAAGCAAGAAATGTCGTAAAAACCAAAATGTGGTAAGTGTGATACCAATATGGAAACCTTAGAGATTTGGGGCGGATAAGTGATGAGACAATTTTCTGGGATTGCATCGACCAATCAATGCATATGTACATTGTACAACATGCAGCTTACTAGATTTTATCTTCTATATTTTCTATTCTTAGGCATCAACGATGAAGGAGCCTCAAACTAGTGAAGAAGACCCGAGCCCAACATCAGCAGTGGTTGGCGAATCAAAAAGCAATCAACTGGAAATGCGATCTGTTGTTACAGCAACCGCTAAGGGTGGCAAAACACAAACCAAACTTATACTTCCTGAGGTAAGAAGAACGAAAACACTTGATTTCGAGCTTCTCTTCTTCAAAGCAGACTATACTGTGATAGAGAAAAACAAGTTCTTCCTTTGTAAAAAACTCGTAAAAATATAGAGAAATTTTTGCCAATAGCAATGATGAAGAAAACCCATCTATGACAAACGGATATTGGCTGTAAAAGATCTCCTAGTATATTCCCCAAGGGGGGATCGGAAAGGCATCCCAAATGCAACAGTCCATGTCTTTCCTTTATTATCGAAGACGACTGACGAGCATTTTTCAATCTTTAAAGTATCCTATAATAAGATTTTTAAGTAGCTTACAAGATTAGTTTGATATTTTTGACATAAGATTATCGAAAGTCGAAAATAACTACAGTGTAATAATATCAAGAAAGCCATGCATGTTATTTAGCAGTTACTGGGAAAATACCGAAAATATGTAAAAATGACTTTTTTGTGTGTTGCTAGATAGAACCGAGTAAAAAATGTATTCTAACTATGTAGGTGCGTCCACCCCCAAATCTGGAGAGTGGGCCGAACGCTGGGGGTCGCGCTTCGCCCCGTGCTGGTGGTACCACTCTTAAAAGTTCACAAGCTGATTTGGTTTACGGGGTTCGCGCGAGCCCCAGCGTTCGGCCCACTCTCCAGATGTGGGGGTGGACGCATCTACATAGTTTTAAAAAGTGTACATTTCCACTGGAGATTTTTTGTTAGAGCCTTACTAGAGCGGGAAATTCAAAAAGTGTACATTTTCACTGGTGATTTTTCGCTATGGCCTTACTACAGCGGGAAATTCAAAAAGTGTACATTTTCACTGGATATTTTTTGCTTTAGCCTTACTAAAGCCGGAAATTCAAAAAGTGTACATTTTCACTGGTGATTTTTTGCTTTAGCCTTACTAAAGCGGGAAATTTTGCTTTAGCCTTACTAAAGCAGGAAATTCATAAAGTGTACATTTACACTGGTGATTTTTCTCTCTGGCCTTACTAGCGCGGGAAATTCAAAAAGTGTACATTTTCACTGGTGATTTTTTGCTTCCCTAGTATAATGTAACCAGTAATGAAAAAATGAATAAACATATAGTGGGGGTCTCGCTTCGCTCGACTCCCAATAAGATTTTTAAGTAGCTTACAAGATAAGTTTGATATTTTTGACATAAGATTATCGAAAGTCGAAAATAACTATATTGTAATAATATCAAGACAAGCCATGCATGTTATTTAGCAGTTACTGGGAAAATACCGAAAATATGTAAAAATGCAAAGTTGTTCGTTCCAAAGTGGTAGACTTCCCACTTTGAGCTAAAGCGAACAACATAACAGAGAGAGTAGCTATTTTCAAAATCCTATGGCTTAGCAAAAGTGCCTTTCAACCCATAAACCTAGAAAGCAAAGGCGCGCGAGAATGAAGCAAGTCCCTTGGGATATTTCCTGCTTTACTCATCTGTGAACTATTGTATTATTGCAGCAGCCTCGAAGGCAGAATCCTGGATCAGCTCTGAACCTAGAAGCAGGCGGAAGTGATTTGGATGGTGGTATAAGTACGAAAAAGAAAATTATGTCTTTTATGTCGTTGAGCGGATTTAGAACCAGAAGCAGCAGCAAGAAAGTGGCAACAAAGAATACAGCATCACCTCCATTGAAATTACGGAAGGAAAAACCTTCGGCACGAAAGGAACGAAAAGCTACACAAACTTTAGCCATTGTTCTTGGTGAGTCTATTTGCCTTTTTCAGAGTCTGTAAGATTAGATAAGACAAGGAAATTAGATGTTGAGTAACATGGTATACCATTCTATATGAATTACATACGCAACGGATGTGTATTGGACATCCTTGGATGGATGATGAAAAAAATTGACAAGCTGGAAAAATTGGCTTCAGATATTCTTAAATAATGTACAATTCTAATATATCATTTTTCATTATTTCAGCTGTCTTTTTGTTCTGTTGGGTACCTTTCTTCACCTGCAATATGCTGAATGCCATCTGCATTAAATTCAACTTGGGATGGTATCCTGGAGATACTGCATTTATATTCACTACGTGGTTGGGATACATCAATTCTTGCATCAATCCTCTCATCTACACCATTTTCAATCCAGAATTTAGAAAAGCGTTTAAAAAGCTATTAAATATTTCATGAAGAAGAAAACATCTATAATGTTTCCCTGTTGTGTGCTTTCTTTCAAGAAAAGAAGATTTAGGTTTCAGAAATATATATTCAGTCTTTCAAAGCACTTCTTTACTCTAGACATTGGGAACACAATTGATTAACTTGATTAAGTTAATGAATAAGGCAGAAGAAAGGCCTAAAAGAGAATATATCATCAGTGCGCTTGCGGCCTTTTAAAATATCCACTAATGAGATTACGTATTCAAGTCCCTACATAATCTTCTAAGTGTTCTTCTTCCATTAAAACCAGAAGCACCAGAAGCATAATTCGTCCCCATGCTAATCTAGTTCTTCTGTACTTTTGCAAATTCTTCGCTAATTACGCTAGCACTTGCACTCAGCAATCAAGCACGTCGTAATCTCACTTTTGCTCTTGGCAACGAAGGACCCAATTTGATTCTAAAATCACGCTGTCAATAAATGATAACCTTTTTTTAAAAGCTGCTCGAGCTTCTACAGCTTTGTAAGTATTCTTGCTCTTATTTCACAATTTAGAACTTTCTTAGATTTTTTGGTTTGAAATGTTCCAAATTTTTTGATTTGAAAACTACGCACTTCTTTCTTTCCAACTCTAATCTAAGCCAATAAATACAAAGTCCACAAAAACAAAAATGAAACGCAAAACTCTCTTATAAAACGGTTAACGTTACAGTAGACTGCCGATTTAACGAACTTTTTTATTTAATTTTGATTTTGCTATCCACATTCCAAAGTATAAATTATTGATGAGTTTCTTCGTCAAGCTTCTCTATAGTGATGGTATAAGAATACTTGCAGGAATCAGTTTCAACATCGTCCGTCATAAATTGAGTTTTGAAGGCTTGATATCCAATCGTCGAACATTTGCCACTTGAAATAATCGAATTGAAAGTTTCATCAACTGAGGATACTTCCCCTAAAAATACATGCGTACATTTAGGACCTTTGTATTCCACACTGAATACAAACTCTTTAGCTTCAGATGGTAAACCAAGCATTACGACCCAATCATGCCAAATTCCGTTCCTTATCACTGCAGAATTCAAAAACATTTTCCCAAAAGCTTCAATCTTGTTAGCCGATCGGTAAATCCTTTCTTTGGTCGATACCGTTCCACTATATACAGGTACACGAGAAGTTCCATTCGTTGCCTCCTTCAACTTGCAATGTGACAATTCATAGTGGGTCAAAACATCCTGGAACTTGACTACACTGTTGCAACCATTAACATCCCCATTACTAACGAAAGGGCAAGGAACCAAACGCTGAGCACATTCAGACTCATGGGAAGTAATATCTTGACTAGCAAAACGTTCGTTGCAGTATTGACATTTGAACTTCAAAGTCTTCATTTTCAGTATACTTTCAGTCACCTTATCAGCATTCTTCGAAATTTTCTTCTTGCAAGTTATCGAACATTTGTCCACCTTCTTGAATTCGACGCAAGATTGGCAAATGTAATGAAGATTCGAACACTTGTACCATCTCGGCTGACCAGGCTTTGGAAATCCTTGACACATTTGACAGACCAAATCTTGAACTATTTCGTCCACCGTTTCATTGAGTTCTTGAAAATCGAACGATTTAGCAGACGCCATTTTGATTTTCCCGATTTTTCTGGAATTCTCTTCTCTGTCTCGGAATTCTTATTCTGTACGTATTCTGTGTTTGGTTCTCAGTTTTAGTTTTCTCATTACTGATGTTTCCCGCCATAATTCAAATGAGGGCCCCTCTCAGTTCTTCTTCCCCTACGCTGAGTGGCTGCGTCAATGTCAACAGTTGAATAAGGGCAGAATTGGCGGCTCTTGGCAGTAATGCTGAGGGCGCCTACCAAAGTACTCACTCAGTCAAATAAAATTTCAGGCAAAAAGTGTGTTATCAATTCCACGTGAGAAATTCGTCAAACTACTTTGAACTATTATTGTTGACTTTGTATTTGACGTAAAAATTGTGTAAACAAAGGAAGGCAAAATTTCGGCCCAAATTTTCTGTGAATTGAGGAAGACTCTGATACGCAGAAACAGCTCCAACAGTAGTGAATTGGAAGTGAAGTAAATTTTTCAGTCCAGAAGACGACCACGTGGGAGGAGTTTTTTTCCAGATTTTCTACAGCAATTTTATGTAAGTTTGTTGACTTGGGCGTTGTCTAAATGTTTATCAGTTTATTTGTGTTATATGCACATCATTTGTTTATCATTTTGCTTTGTTTTTGGAAGTCTGATGTAACTTTGCGCCATAAAACCCGTTTTGACAGACGATCGTACGAGACTCAAAAAAAATCAGTTCTAAATCCGGAATGTTTTGATTAAGTCACTGATAAGTCTTATGACATTGTATGGCCTCAAAATACATTTTTGGCTTCTTCTGAGACTTTAAGCCTTCAAGGCAGCAGTTAAAGCAGGCCTTATCTCTTGGTAAAAAGTCTACTTAGGTATTTATTTGAATTATATTTGTCCTTGAACCTGGAATTTTCCCCCAAAAGTCTAGTATTTCTGGGATTTTCTAAACTTTTGGCAGCTCATTTTGGAAACTTTGGAATCATGCCATGTACATTGTAAAAATCTCAAACTTAAGGAGTGCCTTTTTGAGACTAAAACATTTGGTAAGCAGTTAAAAGACAAGTTAGACAAATTTGAAAGCTTGCTAAAACAATCCTTCAGGAATTAAATATCATCGAAGAAACTAAAAAATCCAATTTTTACTAATTTTTACTTCATTTTGATATAGAAAACGAAATTGACCTAGTTCCTTTGTTATTTTCCTTGAACATTTCCAAGTTGTTTTTTGACATCATTTTACTGCGCATTTTTCTTTTGCTCTTATCAGTCGATAATTCTATAAAAACGCAGTCTCTAGGCTGATTTGAACTTAGTTTGATAGCAGCAATCATTGTTGCAGCATTGCTAAAAAAATCATGGCGGATCAATCAAAGCCTAGCCACGTCCAGAGATTTCTCACAAATAAAAGAAGTAAGACCTTGTCTGAATCCTCAGAATCTTCCATTGGAGCGGAATCATTGAACGGCGACATGATTGACGATGGACCCAGAAAACGTTTAGGCTCAGTGCCCAACCGGGATGAACTGGAAAGCAGGAAAGATGCTGGAGCAATGAACAATTACCTCTACGACAAATATTTGGCCAAGTAAGCATTTTGGAACCCAATCCTGAAAAAGTACTTCAATTATTATCTTTTGCAGTTTTTTCAATCCATTACATTCCAAGCCCCATGGAGAAGGTATGGCTCCCGTTGATGCCAAATCAGGCAAAGGAGTTCTTTACGATTTGGACGGCAAATTCGCCTACTCGACATATTCCGAAGAGATGCGAAGCTACCACCCTATGCTGGACATCCGAAAACTGACCCAAGATTTGAAATAAGTCAACTTTTCTAACAAACTCTTTCCACATTATCTTCTTGCTACTTTTTTAAGTTGAATGGATTATGTTTTTTAAAGTACCTGTTTCAATCAGTCGAAAAAATCACAGCATTGTATTAGAATTATAATAAGAAGCCTAACCCTAATGAGACACTATACGCGAGAGCACCCATACAGAAAATAAAATATATTACAGAAGTCATAAATTCAGACTAATTTCCTAGACAAGACAATGAGGCTGAAAGCACAGACTGTAAATGGCCTTGGCCTCTAAAAGGAATTTCTATTTCAGCCTTAAATTGCCTTTTGGTGTCGCAGTGTTAGACTTTTTTTCTGCTCTGATCATCATTAGAGACTTTTCGCAAAAACGGCTAATGAAATCGCCCCCTCCTTACAAAAATATCTCGAGAAGCTCTAAATCTTCGGTCAGAGCGGCGGCAAAGCTCAAGAAGCAGCAAAAACACGTAGAGGTCTAACCCGACGAGCTGCTTTCCTCACTCATCAAATTCATTTGTTACTTTGGGAAACAGACAGTTTTTTGGCACGAGTTTCCACTTCTTCTGAATCTGGTGTTTTATCAAGAAATGCAGCTCGCATCCCAATGAATTCGCTTAAACGCAACTTCTCATCCGATCCGAGTGAGGAACACATAAAAAAAGATGAAAAAGGGAAAAATGACTAAAGCACGAACACCGGAATTGAGGAAGCAACACCTGTGCTGCTGCAATAGCACCTCTGCTCATGCTGCATTCGAAGCATGAAGGCAAGAGCCAGTGCCTAAATAATCACGGCCTACGTTAAAACGCGCGCTCCGTGGCAACTCAAAACTTTACCTTCGCAGGTCGTACTTTAAGCCAAGCACAAAACGTAATACTTTTTGAATAGCACGTCTATATCTATGCAAATAGATAGTAACAAATACATTTTCCTATTTGAAATCCAGTATTTGACCATGTTTGACCTTTTCGCTTCAATTACAATTTGCCTCGGTTATGTTTGTTGTATGTAATGTAATATGTACCCTATGAAGGTTCTATTTTACTCATTTTAGTAGTACTTTAAAAAGTAGGTACGTAGTACGTACGTTTGTAATGCTTTAAGAAAATGTATTTATTGTAATATCACTGCCCAAGTTTTGCTGGCCCGCCAAGCGGCGTTGTGTTCTGTGCGCTGATGCGTCGCACTTTTGGGTAGGTTGATTGCATTTTTTGAGTTGAGTAGTTTGCCGTGAGAGTGTGGCAGCGTGAGTTAGAATTCAGTGTTGGAGGGCGTGGGACATACAGCAACAGCATCAATTGCGTAACGCGTTGATAGCATAAACGCCAACTACGAAAATTTCCACACATCTATCTACTAAAGTGCCAAGTGAATTGTGTATTGAAAATTCATTGCTTTGAAGGTAAGGTATTTCATTTTTAGACGATGATGATTGTTCGAACTTCCTTTTACTTCTACTGATGTGTCAGTACTTATCAAAATATGCATGACAATAATGTTGCTTCATTGAATGGGAATTTGAAGCAAAGATGCGCATATTCATGTCGAGAATGTAAACAAAGTTTTATGGGGCTCACATAAGCATTTATCATAGTAAAAATTCCAAGCGTACTTTTAAATGTCCTTCGGCTTCTAACTCTGAAATCATCTCATAATGTAGTTGTATGTACAATTATTCGCTGGATGGCCATTTTAAAGACGTCATTTTTCAAGCTTTTCCACAAAAGTAGCTCGTTACAATTAGGCTCGTTAGTTTGATTTTTTCATTTATTCTCCTTGGCAATCACCAGGAGAAAGAATTGGGTGGCAGTATATTGTTTAATCATATAGATATAAGTAACCAGAGCAGAGAATACTGTAGTGTAGTATAGTCAGTAAGTAGACCTTTGACTCCTCTGTGTACTGTGTAGTTTGTATGTACTCCAATACTAACGTCTCAAAGACGACGTGTGTCGTCTTTAAAAAAGTCGTAAAAAATTTCAGTAAAAAGAACAAAACGCCACCTAACCATTAATTTGCACCACCGACAATTATTTCATCAGAAAATTGCCCGATAGACCCTTTTAAAACTGTTACTGACTCCAAGCCGAGATCATTACGTTCGCTGACGGGTCTCAGCAAAAACTAATATTCTTGTCTCAGCATGTAAACCTTTATATGTAAGGGACAGTTTCCAACATTACCCCAAAGTTACAGTCTTCACCCCCTCAAAAAAGCCAATTGGTACGAAACCGATTGCATTGTGCTGTTACATTTTAGAGCATCTCTGCTTGTTTTTCAAAAAGCAGGTACATACTTACATAGTTCGTTGCTTAGATGATTTGAAGCATGATATTATCCAGTTCATTTCAGTGTCCCCATGATATCAAAGTGAGTGAGTGTCATTGCAACAAACGGGTTTGAAAAGAGAGCTACATTGATGATACCATCATAACATCAGCGTTGCCAATCTCATCTAATAGTTCTTTAGAGAATTGAAGAAGACGATGGGAAGGAGTCGGATTCTTTATTGTGTTTCTTGTTACAAAGGTCAAAGCCATTTTCCGTGTCATGTTTTTCACGACTTGATGATGATGAAAAGAAAGAAAGAAGAAGAAAAAAACGAACTCCTTTTGACTTAGAGTCTTGAGTAGTCGAAAGAAAAATGACCTTGATCTCTCTACTGAAACTGTCCATCCTGAAAAAATGTTTGCTCGCTGCTTCTAGGCCCATGCAATGATGCGATGTTGCGCGTACGTCGTAGCTACTGAAAGAAAATGCCTGAAAATGCGAAACATTTGCATTGCTTTACTGCATGGAAAGGTGTTCTCGCTCCTTCTGCATGTTTTGCTCTATCAGTCTCAATTTTCAACACGCCTGTAATATGCAAATACTATTCAAAGCTTGACTTTAAAATAAGCTTTGAAAAATGCAATTTCAGTAGTCCTTTCCTGCTTGCATCTTGTTTGCGTCGTCAGCAATCAACAAGTAATAATTTAGGAGGCAACAGTATTAGGTTTCACTTTGCTTGAAGAAATAAAATTAATCCCTAAATTGCGTTCATCACAGTGTTCAATTTGAGGTTTCTATGATTAGAAAAGGCAATAATTTTGGAAAAGCTTACTTGCAAGCAATTTCATCCAATTTGTCCAATTTTCTTCGTTATCAACGTGCAGGGTTTGCATTTCTTTCTGAAGAATGGAACAAAATTCGTGAAACTCCAACAAAATGGTTAGATGGCGTGTATGAAATCCTTTTATCGATATGGATAACCTTTTCCGATTTTGTCTTAGCGGTCGGTCTTAGCATAAACTTATTCAAAATTCCAATGATTTCTTTAGTACTTCCCTCAGTCTTTACGTTAAACGAGCTCAATCAGCGGGACTCGTATTTCGTTGACGTAAAAGGAAACCCTCACGAAAATTGGCCTTTACTAGATGAGTAAATCATGTCAGGAGGAGAGGAGGATCTCGAAGCTCATTTGAATGCAAAAGACCATAACCGTCTAATGGCCCCTCTGTGGCGCTCTGCAGCAATCTATCCCCTACCTAGGTGAAGAGCCGCCCCCCGGCGGGTTCATGATCATTTGCAATTATTTGTGGCCCTATGAAACTAAGCTCAGAGCCTTTTAAATGCAGCGTGAAAAATCTGTTAGTTTTCATCACTAAATCAATTTTCACTGCTTCGCCTCCTCCTATATGCAAAGCTTATTGATGGCACAGCTATATCTAGCCGCAAAAACCAAACGCCCATAGTATATTTATGGTTTGAAACCATTTGAACAGGTTTTTGCTGTTAAAATAAATGCGGAAGCAGCAGCCTCGGAAAAAGACCACCAGATGTCAACGTTTACGATCAAAAGTGACCTGCAAGTCTGCTCGCATAGCATCAGTCGTAGGTAGAACTAGCATCAGGCAGCAGGAGCAGCTCAAAACCAACCGGAATAAAGCCATAAAATGCCTGTGACACACACCACTGTATTGTATAGCAATGGACGATGAGTAGGAGCAACGGAATATTATGACCCTTTTGACGACTACATGAATCACTTCATATATTACGTGCTGAGCCCATAAGCCATGCTTCCATAAGATTTAATAAAAATTTTCAGCACCTTACCTCTTGGCAACAACGTTAGTGAAACATGAGGAGAATTTTGCTAATATTGGTAATGAGAAAAAGGCTTATTTGATACGTTACAAAGTCTTATTGAATGCAAACTTGGATAAACTCTTTTCCCCAAGTTTTTGTGGAGATTAGAAACTTTAGTGAGTGGGCTTTAAACTACCAAAAATGGTAAAAATCTTTCAGGTCAACTTTTCTTTTTTGATTAACACCTGTTGCTGCCTGCAAAAGTAGGCATACAGGGCCTCCCACACTTGTTTTTGTGCTTTGAGAATCTTCTTCAACCCAGAACATTAGGGGCCCTAACAATGACGTCATAAAAATCGGGCAACGAACCTACAACTACATAGTACATACTCCAATTCCAAAACTTTTTATTCTTCTTCTTTTAAATGTGTAGGCGTCTTCGGATTCCCTGTAGGGTTATAGCTCTGGCTAAAAATCAAAAAGGCAAAAGCAAATTACAGGTCATGCCTGCAAATTCAAAGTCCAAAAATGGATTGTGAAGTACAAAATTATATTCTATTTTTCTCTCGTTTGCAGACAATGAAGTAAAACGGAACGGAGTTGGAAAAAAAATGAAATCCTGTGCAATTGTTCTCGTCTTTCTCTCTTTCATTTTTCAACAAATACGACGGATTTCGGGGGGCAATGGTGAACCTTTTGGAGAAAAGGGACAAAAGAACTACGAAAATGAAGAAGAGGGAAAAATTATTCCTCACAGGTAAGATATCCATATGTTGTCTCGTAACTATCCTAGATGTAGTTTAAAGCAGCCAAAAAGTAGTACAATGCTTGTCTTTGATGGCCATAAGCAAGTAAAGTAGGAAAGTTACGAGAATTCAAGCTGAACGAGAGCTTTGATGTCTACTGTTGTTGCTTTGGCTTTCGCTGCTTCACTTCAGTCTTCAAGTGTAATCTAAATTGCAGTGCATTTAGTCTGCATTTTTGTCACGATAAACCGTGAATGTCGTGAATTTTAAAAGATAACAAGGAAGCTAATAAAATGAGTTTTTGATAAATATGTTTAATTTGCAGGACTTTCCTGACTACAGTTGAAATTGTGGTGATTTGCGTCTTCACGGTGATTTTGGTGTTCGCCTTGATTGCCTTAATGATCTACCTTTACATTTATGGATGTACAAAGGCACCCTGGTGCCAACGAAGAAGCAAAGACTATTCACAAATCCAACTCCAACGTGACCGAAAAATCGGAGAAATCTGGAAAAATGGACAACAAAGAGTTTAGAACATGATTTTTTTATTAGATAGTACACACCTCTCAATTATAATGTAACAACCTTCGAATGAAAAAATAATAATAATAAATCCTCGTTATTACCTAACTTTCAGTCCTGTTGCACATGAAAAATGTTTCTGATTGATTCCGATCGAATTAAGTTTACGTCACATCAATGACATCATCCTTCATAGCTCATATATTGGTTACTAGGCGAATGAATGGCTGAGTGATTTTCTATAGTTTTCACATGACTAGGTTATAATAAAATCAATCTTGATAAGCTTGGGTATTGAGTCGTATCAAGAAGACGAAGAAGACCTAAATTCTTTTGTTAAGAGGTGTAGCAGTGCGATAATTTGCATCATTTGCCGATGCTGATGCGCGGCAAGGGTCGCAAGATTCCGACATGTCTTCTATTTTTCTTCTCCCCCTCTTGTTTTAAAGCATTCTCCCTCCCTTCAAAAAAGCAAAAATTTGACCTTCTTGAAGTACCTCAAGTACGTCGAAGTCAAGAGAAAGGTAATCGAATGATTTTGCTTTTTCCTACTTAAAAAAAATACCCTAGAGAAATTGAAACTGCTGACTCGCTATTGGATTTTGATTGACGCGATTTTCTTTTATCATCAAGGTAAGTGAGTAAGTGTATCATGTTCGTATCTCTGTGGACTAAAACTAGGACTGAAAGATGCTTTCAAAGTTGATCATCGGGCTAATCTCTTTTGCTACTTAGGAAGATATCCGAGCATCTCAAAACTTTTGACTCTTGACGTCTTGCTTCAGTCTCTTGATGAGGATTCTCACGAGATTCACTCAATCAAAACTTTTTTAATGAAAAAATCACTAAAATAGATCTCGACCAGCGTACTTTGAATAATCTAATAGGTATGTATTCTTTTTTTTTAAAAAAACTACATAGGGTAAAAAATAAAAAGTAAAAATCTAATCTGATTTTTGGTCTTGTAAAATTTCCGATTTCGTTCTTCGTTTTTTGATCTTGTAGCCTGTCCATGTCATGTCATCTTTATATCTCGTTGGGCTACTTTCAATACTGTCACAGCTTTGACAACCAACTTCACTATCATCATGAAGACGAAGAAGTCTTCGTGAACCTGAAGTCTTTTTAGCCTTTTTCTTTTTCCTTCCTTTTCGACGTTTTTTCAAAGGCGATGAAAGTGCTTCTTCGGACTCTTCTCCTGTTAATTGTGGATGATGGTCAAGCGCTCGCACACTTTTCTTGTCATATAAAATGACACGTGAGTCTGAAGAGGGAGACTCTTTTATATCGAATGAATTCAAGCACCTGAAAAGAAAATTAGCATTGAATATTTCAAAATGAAAAACGTCAGCAAAACTCATATCTGTTTTTGAAGTGAGGTTTGATGATCAAAGGAATTTATGAATGAAATTACCACATAATGCTGAGGGGTGCCTTTTCCCATCCCTTGACATTTCCTTGTCCGGAGCGTCCGGAGGATGTTCCGGCAGCAGTTTCTGCTTCTGTGGTGCCTTTTGAGGTTGAAGCTCCGGCTGCAATATCATTGCTGCTTTCGAGGTCAATGGAAGTTTCAGAAGACACACTAGAACTGTCAGAAGAGGTTGAAGAAACTCGACGCATTCTTGGAATGCATTCCTGAAAAATTAATTTAACTCTTTTTTTTTTTGGCAAGAAAGTCAAGCAAACAAAGGGAAACAAACCTCGTCAGAATTTACAGGTACCCATAGTAAATCTTGGTCACTTCTGGAACGTAGTGGTTTTCTTGATAAAGACTCGTCAGTCTCGGAATCCTCCATGATTTCGTTAAGCAATAAAATGCGTCATTTTGACGAGAAATTAGAAAATTCTATCAACACTTTGTTATTGTTCGCTACATTTGACGTAAAATCACGCAACCTTGGATTCGATGATTGATTGTTGTGTTATAATTTACTACGGTTTAAAAAAAAGTATTGAAAATAATTCGATGTCTAAATTCCGAACAACTAAACATCTTCAAACTTGTTTATAAAGATTTATTAATATTGTTTGTACTGTTTGATGCATTCCATTACTAAATTGCATATGATCCAGATTCGATTCCTAAGAATTCATTTATGCACAATGTAGGAAAAACTCCTGGAAAAAACTGTATCCCATCCTAAATATTGATTTTCTCTGTTATCTCCAATTACACTTGAATGTTTGGTTTTTGAAAGTGTTGCATGCGCCCCACCAGTCTCATCGAGACGACGGCACGTGCCATCTGCCTAGCGATGACCTCCCGATGCTTTTCATCTGATATGAGCAAAAAATACACAGTTTAACCGCCCATGGGAAACGACAATTTCCATCTCTCGTCTCACAGTTGATTGGCACAATTGGATAATTGCGGTCTAGAAGCTGGGTACGCAAGGGAAAAATCATGTGCATATTCAACTCAGTCTTTGAGTATCCACCCTCGCATCCAAAAGTAGCTTAGAGCTAAACAGAAAAATCTTCTAATTCAATTCAATTTTCATCAATTAAAGCTTGTTTAGCTTCTATACTATACTATGGAACATCAGCAGTCGTTAGTTGACACTCTGAATTATACACAAGCAGGCACATCAATGCCTCCATCCTATCTCCCGGATTTGTTGCCTTTGCAAGCACATAATTTGATGCTTCAACAATCCAATGGAACATCACCTGAATTACTTTTCAACCCTATGTTAGAAGGTTTGCAACAGCCCATCAGAAAAGAAGAAATTGTGAGACTACGTAACGATGGTGGAGGAGTCACAGTCATTGAAACCACAACTACTACTGGACCTCCTATTAGAACCATTGCCGGAAGTACCAATACCAAAAAATCTAGTGGAAATGAGACCAAAAAGAAAAGTAGTAAAAATAATGAGTCTTTGGATCCTAATGCTCCCAAGCCTCCAAAAAAGAAGAAAACGAGGACAACATTTACTACCTACCAATTAGAAGAGCTAGAACGAGCATTTGAAAGGGCGCCCTATCCGGATGTATTTGCCCGAGAAGAATTAGCTTTGAAATTGTCTTTGAGTGAGACCAGAGTTCAAGTTTGGTTTCAAAATCGACGTGCCAAATGGAGGAAACGGGAACCTGCGCGGAAAAATGGTCCACCTTATTGTTCATCAGGTAATTTCATATTTATAAGAAACCATTTTTAGCCTTCTTTACAAAAGTCAAAATTCGTTGTAGTTTACAATGGATTGCTTGAATCCGCTTCACCCATGGTGAGTGCCGCTTGGTACCCTCCACTTCCCACAGTACCTTTATCAAGTACCCAAGATTCCAACATTTCGGCAACCATATCTTCCATGCCTACTGCAACATCAGTGACCTATCATACCATGGAACCAGTGACCAGTACAGAAGTGCAAGAAAGTCCATATTCCCAACATTCTTATCTATCTTGTGAAAGTCAACTTTTAGAATATGGTAAGTCTTGAAATATTCGTCAAATCGCAAGGTTTCAACCTTTCAATTTTCAGGAAAGCGAGAGACGATGAACGAAATGCAAATGCAAACTTTAGCCAAAAATGCACCTTTACCTTCGTTTTTTGAAGTGCAATGGTCAAGTGTAAGAGTCTGCGATCCATTACTAACCTACAAATCAGTGCCAACATCCAAAGAAATGATGACAAATGAACATGATTTACTCAAGTTTGAACATCATCCAATCAGCTCTGGAACAACTTCCTCTGGAGCATCTGCCCGACCAAGCATGGCTTTATTATCACCAACTTTACCTACGATTGATCAGGACCTTTTATTGGATGGGACCCACGAAGGACCCATGATTCCAACACCTTCTAGAGGTCTCTTATTCCAAGATGACCAACCCAGCGAATTAACCACGGATATTTGGCATATGTAGCTGTCATAATTCATGTAATATTTACAAAAATTCTCAACCACGATTGTTCAATTTTTTTGGATCACTCATCAATTGGATTTTGGATCGCTTCAATCCAGGATTTAGAGTAAAGCTCTTCAATAAACTTTGCATCAAAGGGTACAAAAAATTCTAAACGGTGGTAGTCGGCTTGGGGTCCAGGAACGGGGTACAAAGCTTTGTAAATCCGGCCGTCGGAGGGACCATTGATGGCATAAGCGTTCATTTTGTTGACTCCGGGTGGGAAATACTCTTTGGAAATCTTGGCTTTTCCAGTCCAACTTCCATTTTCTTTGTTGATTTGAGCTTCGTACTCAATGGGAAAACTGTGCTTGATGGCGTTACGGACACCATGAAGGTAAAGTCCGAGGTGTTGTCCATGGGGTCCGAATTCTAGTTCGAGGTAATCTGGAGTTCCATCGCATTTGTTATCGGCCAAGAAAAAGACTTCAGCCACTTCGTATTCCCATAATCCATAAAATGCTTCTCCTACATAAATTTGAAATCGTTTAAACATTCGTGAAAATGCAACGATTTGCCATTTTGAAACTTTGCGCAAGAAAAACTATTTTTCTTCAGTCGGGGAAGAAAGTTCGGGAAAACGCAACGTTTTGCCTTGTTTTTGGCTGTTTACAAGAGTGATTTCACGAGAATTATTGCATGCACTTATTTATTATTCTTGATTTTCTACTCACCTGGTTCACCATCTGGAGCAGGATCATCATAAAAAGGAGCTCGGATATGGATTTCTACTGCATCGTTATCCACAGTTTGATTGATGCAGAGTTGTACAAAATCCTTAGATTCCAGTAATTCTCCATTCCAAAGTCTTTGAATCTCAAGATCCCAAGCATGGGAATTAACAATGAGAACTACTAACAAGAAAACCCGGATCATGACTAGTCTGAAGGGTCTGAAGGTAACTAGTGAAATCGTGTAGGTGCAAGCTTTGGAGCCGGTTTTTATATCGTCCGCTAATCCTCCAAATGCAGTCATGATAAGAATATCTAATGTTTAGATACGCTACGTGACCAGAAAAATTCGATGATATTTTTTGCTTTTGTTCTGAGAAATCATTTTTTGGGGTGTTTTGTTACTATCCAAAATCTAGTTTTTGACCTACTTTGAATTCTTTATGAATTTAGATTGTTCTGATGTCTGAGTTGACATTGTCCTTGGCACGGAAAATGTTCGTCAAGATTCAATTAAATGATTGCTGGATCGCGTGTTTTTAAAGGCATTACATTCTTATGTATTTTCAGATTGTAAGATACAGTAAAAGTAAGACAAACCAAGGTTGGACTAAAAGCTTCCAAGAAGCGTTACAATCGTCTGTATGACAATAACAAACTGCACTGCCTCCAATGAAGGAGCTACAATTCAAACGTATCGTGCTGTATTTAGGTACACAGGATCTGTAAGCTGTGTAGCCCAACACAACTTTGACACAGGCGTAATTCTGCCGTTTCTTGTCTTGTTCACCTTGTTCGCGCTTGAATCTTCGACTTTTCTCAGCCTCACTTTCTTTGTCATCTGCACCCCCGGCACCGGTGGCTAAATTCGTAATGGTCTCAGTGAATGTATCCCAAGTATTTTCGATTGTATCCGTGACATTTTTGATCAATGTATCCACATTGATCAATTGTGATCCTCGAGTACCACATTTGTAACTTTGAAATGGGGCGTCCATCGAAGGGTAATTTCCCGCTTGGATGTCGTCATTGGAAGCTGGTCTGGTATACAAATCTCCTTTTCCGATCATACAATTTAGGGAAAATACACCTAGACCAATGAAATACATGAGGTACCAAATCTAAATTGATTTGAAATTTGAAGCTTACCTTGAAAGGTTAGGAAAAGTAGACCAACAGTCTGCATTGTAAGACCACAATAAAGAACTGAACTCGCTAATTCTCCACTAGCACTGCTCTCCCGCTTCTTCTCGTTCCTTGGGGCTTTCTTCAATAATGTCACGCAATGTGTATAACTATGTAAGCAATACTATGTACACAATACACGCGCGTAGTCCCCAACTATTTCCTCGCTCCCCTATCTACTTTTGCCTAATTCACTAGTTTTTCCCAGCCAAAATGTATTCTATAAACGTTTTATTTTACATAAAAGTGAAACTGCCAAGGACGCCTTTTTGAAAGTCACGAAGAGACAAAAGTCACGCAAAGCGCAAACATTGACAACAACCTTGAAAATACATACCACTAAAGTTTCTGCAAATAACAGACTTTGTAGTACTATTTGGTCTCATTGCCACAAAAGTCAAGGTAAAAACAGATTTACTTGTCTGTTTTGGTTCTAATCTTCATAGAAATAGACTGACACATATCAAAAAAGTAAGAAGAAGCAGATCTGCTTTGTCAATACTAACTCGTGTTTATTCTTACAATGAAAATACTTGGAGAGAGAAAAACGAAAAAAACTCAGAGGAGAAAGAACAAAAGTAATCATTTTCTTGGCTGCGACCCCAAAGCATAATAATCATACATTTTGTTACTTTGCCCTCTGAATTATAGCATAAGTATACAAAAACTGAAGATGTGATGATCTTTATCATAAAGGAAGAAAAAAATGCCGTTTTTAAATTCAATTGGCAGGTTGAGGAGGACCCTGTTGTTCCACTGCTGCTGGATTGGCAGACTCCTGTTCGGGCATTCTTGGAGGAGAATGAACCATGCAGGATCGAGCTACAGATTCAAACAATTTTTGGATCTCAGGTGCACATTGAACAAATTCATGTGCCCAAAAATTGTAGCTGCGGTTTTTGATGAGTTCGATAAATGTAATCAAGAGTCCTGTAATCAAAAAGATAATTGATTAGAATTAAGTTCTCTAGGGCGAGATTTGGTAGGAATTCAGCTGTTGAGGAGGTAGGGTTTGAAAAAAATGTCAGCTGATTTTTTTTTAAAACTTACCCCATGGATGCGGTCGGTTGACAATGAGTCTTTCCAACAAAACTCTTGTGATTTGTTCTTGGATTGATTCCTGATTGGCTTCAGCGAACAAATACAACAGCGTGCATGAAAAGTACTGTGTATGGGAGTTGGGATAGCGCAACTGGTTAGCGATACAGTTCAAGAATAGGTAACGTCCCTCTGTGTCCAAATCGACAGCTAGATTCTGGAAAATATCCATGTGTGAACTATGAGCGATGGCGCTCATGGTAGGTGTCATTCCTTTGGTCCGCAAATATTGGATAGCCGAGGTGCCCACATACATAACAAGTGCGTTGATGGATTGGATATTGTACCGATTCCCACTGGATTCCCCATTGGCCACTTGCAAGTGACCTCGGACATCCGAAAGAAAAGCCACCGGGGCCCGATTCTTCAAATAAGCGTCCAATTCCTTCTTGAAATTCGGCTTGAGCATGGCTGCGTAGTTGGACACCGTCCTGGGTGCAATTGAAATCTCAGGTAGTAATTCGACCTTCAAGTTGGGCGTAAAGGGGTCGGGTAGTCGCATGTTCCGGGGGAAGGCGGACAAGATCAAGTTCCTCATCTGGATGCAATTTGGAGGAATGACATCGCAGAAACTGTAGTGGTAATCACAGAGGAACTCGGGGAAGTCATGTAGAAGGACCAGCAGGACTCGGAGGGTTCCACGGTAGAGCTTGTGTACGGGCTTAGCCAATTCTGCGTTCCGAAGGAAAGGGGACAAGAACTTGAAGAGGTCGACTAACAGCTGGGAAAACATGGGCCATCCCTTCTGCCCACTCGTTTGGGCCAAGATTCGGCCCAAGAATACGCGATGGGAGACAATTTCCAGCCAGGCAAATGCAAATCCTGGAGCCTTGGCCGGCCTCAGAATGTGTAGCATGTTGCAGTAAGCTGTTAGTACTTGGAAGTTGATGTTCTCCAGGATGGCGTCAGGGCTGTTGAGTTCGAGGAACAGCATGATGAAAATGCGGTGATAGGGCACTTGTTGAAAGTTGGTTTGGCGCACTTCATGGTCAATTAGAAGGACTCCTGCCACAATTCCCAGGACTTTGTTCAATAAGTTGACCTTTGTCACCGTATTGGCTGTCTCTCCGGAGTGCTTGACTAACAGTGTGATCAGGCGCACATAGGCATCCAGGGTATGGAAACACTTGGCACGAACCAAAGTGGGCGAATTGTTGGGCTCGCTTAGGGCCCGATAGCATAGGTCGACACACATTTGAGTAGACATTCTAAAGAATCTGGTTATCAGATCATCAGTTTTGAGGATTCCATGCTGGTTCATCAGTTGAACAAAGACAATAAAGGCTTGGCGAGAATCCTTGCCCGCATCTCGCGAGTGATAGGCGTTGACCCATTCCCTGAGAAGGTATTCCGTTTTTTCAAGAAGTCCTGGAGGATCCTCGAATTCTTTGGCCTGGGCAATGCCAGAGTGCAATTGGGCTGTCGGTCCACTCATGGCCAGGTTCTGTTCAAGTCGCTCCGAGGACATCTTCAACATTTCAATCAAATTCACCATACCTTCCGGGGGCCTGTGACTTTGGGTGGCGACCTTTTGTAGCGCCTCAATAGTGCCGAAGAGGTCGGCCTCGATAATGTGGGCATTGGAACGGTCATCGATCAAATACATCTTGCAAATGTGCATGGCAAAGGCCGTGGCGATAGTGTTGTTGGCCTCCACCGCAGTAGCCAAATGCTTGTCGTACTCAAACAGTTGCACTAATCCAGACCGGATCAAGCAATCTGCAGCGTCCGGATTGTACTTGATTTCGTCTCGCGCGTCAACAAGTGCTGCGGTGACTCTGGATCGAGTCCAGTTTTGGCCGTAAGCTCGATCGTCGGCCAAGGCGCGGAGTACCAAGAGGTTGGCATCCCGGTACCTGGCCAAGGATTCCGTTTCCACGGGCTGTTGGATGTGGGGCGTCAGGCCTTCTAACAGAGCTTCTACGGCTTTGTTGATCAAGATCACAATATGCGAGGCTTCTTTGGAGGTTCGGGCAAGTGCCAAATCCTCGACCAATAGTCTTAAATTCGACATGTGTGGCCGGTCAGGCAACGTTGTGCAATTGTTGACGAAAGGTTCCACCTTGGAGTACACTTCTTCCAAGATGGACAGACATTCATCTGAAGTCACCAATTGCGGGGCTTGAGCATTAGGTCCTCCACTAACCGGTACTTGTAGACCAGGCTGTCCTGGTAAAATAGGTCCTGCTGAAGACGACGAAGGTGGCGCTTCATATTGTGTATTTTTGGGTAAAATACTCAGGATTTCACGATCTGTCAAAGGCTTGAAACCAGGGACATTGCGAGCAAATTCGTCATAAACCACACTTTGCTGTAGATTAGCACCTCCAACCTTGAGCTTGATTTGCTCCGGCATTCGATCCGCTTGATAAGACAAGGCCACAGGATCACAATATCTGCGGCCTTCTTTCTTGGCCAACAACCTTTGTTCAAATTCTAACTTCAACCTTTTGTCCACCTCCAGAATGGCCTTCTCAATGGCCTTCTTTTGGATGAAAGCACAAGCCAACTCCACGTTGTCATTGGCGATGACTGTGACGGTCATTTCAATGGCTTCTTGCTGTTGCTGGGTCATGTTGCGACCCAAAGTCACCATGAAATGTTTCAAATGGTTCTTGATCGAAACCAACAAATGGTCCCGACATGTGATCATGGCCATGCCGGAGGTCAAGTTACGCACCATGTTGTGGGCCGCGCTACGCATCCGTTGTTCATCGGGATCTAGTGCATAGTCTTTCTTGACGATTTGTTCGGTGGTGGTGAGAGCAATCTTGTTAGCTCTGTCAATGACGGGACTAGCCCATTCTTGAATAGATTTCTCAATGGCAATCTTGATCAATTGTACATAATCCGGCTGATCTTTCAACAAAGTCAAACGGTTATCCACCGTGATGTGAGGTACAATTCCGTTCAAGTTGGAGGTATTGATGTCCGTATAGTGGTACTTGGGATCTACGGGACGCAATAAAGCATTTTGAGGCTGTTGAGAATGTTGTGACGCTTGTTGCTGCAAATTGGCAGGTGTGGAACTCGTGGAGACGTCCATGGACACGGGAGCGCTCAGGTCCATGCCGAAAGGTTGACCCGAAGTGGGAGGCATGAAGCCTTGAGGTCCCATAGGCTGTTGCTGGGGCGTGGCCATCAGGGCGGCGCCCATACCGGCACCAGCGGAGCCTGGGCCATGCGAGCCCGCCATCATCATCATGGGCATGTTACCGCCCATGGGATCACTACCCATGGGTGCAGAGCTGGTCATCATTGCGCGCACTGATTGTGGCGGTGGACCTGAGGGTGGCGGACCGGCCAGCATTGGTTGCTTGGGTAAAGGTTGTCCAAAGCTTCGTACGTTAAGGATTTGGTTGACAGTGTCTTTGAGTAGATTTCCAGGTTGGAGGCTGTGCAACTCAATAGTCAGGGTCTTGCAAAGGACTTCGATTTCGAACTTCAAGTTGAGTTTTAAATCTTGTTCTTGATGTAGTTCGGCTAGGAGATTCATGATCCCCATGGTCCAGGGACAAGGTGGTTTGAAGACCTTGGATTTGGCGCAAGATTCTAAAACTTTGGCCACGAATGGAACGACGTAGAGTAACTCTTGCTGTCCATTGTGGTAGGCTTCAATGATCAGTGGCTTGAAATCCATATCCACCATCAAAATGGGCTGGTTTCGGCCCAAGGTGATAATACCCAACCAGTGGCCCAAATTCTTCAGTAAACTTCTGTCAGAATAGGCAGAAATGCTTTTATCGGCACTGAGCAAAATCCCAATGTTGGAAAAGGTTTCTTTGAGGACATGATCGTAGAGGGCTTCGTGATTGAGTTTTTCCAAAAAACTGGCGTACAAGCTATGGAAATTGGGCTCAATACTGGCCCGCTTCATTACCAAGTACTGTGCCAACCAGGCGACGTATTCGCCAATATCACCCAGAGTTTCGGTCAAGTCGTCACGCTTTTGTGCCATGTTCATCAGACTCAGATTGTTGAAGATAAAACTGATTTTGTCTTGCAATTTGTCGGAAGGTGCTCTGATGGCCTCCTAAAAAAATCAATTTAAGGATAAATATTTAAGAAAATCTGAGTGAAAATTTAAAACTCAAGTTTTGTTATTCTTAATGGATTTAGTTGTGGATTTACCTGAGGTCCAGACTTCTGTTTGGCATTAAGCAAGGTGTCAATGTTAGTGGTATTAGCAATGGAGGGTCGACCGCCAATGGTGGAAACTGTCGGCCTCACAATTGTGCTTGAAGTTGCAGTCGAAGTGCTGGCTGCTGCCCCAACAGGGGTAGCCGCGGGAGCTGGTGCAATAGGTGCAGCAACAGCTTGTGGAGCGGAGGGAGGCATCCTTGGTGGTGGTCCTCCGGAGGTTGTCACGGCCACTTTGCCCTCAGCAGCAAAGTTGGGAGGTACCACTGGCCCTTGGGGTCTGTTGGGTGGGATTTGACTGCAAATAGATATAAGAAATGAGATCATCGTCGCCAAAGAAGAGGTATGATAGGTGTACCTGTTGGCTCCGAACTCCACCCACTCGGTGAGATGGCTGGGGAAATCTTTGAAATGCGGAATGCAACTAACATGTTGGCAATATTGCGGGTAGTCTTTCAAGCGGGTCTTGAATCTGTCCAAGGCGGCGATGCCAAAGAAATACATTTTGGATTCCGGTGTTTTTCGCACGGCATCCAGGACAAACCTCAATGCTAATCCTAAAGGAATCATTGTGACCAGTCCATGCTCAATGATTCCCCCGAATAGTTGGGCTGTAATGTGAAGTTCTTTTTCCGGGTACTGTGGAAAGTACTTGTACTCCTCAAACAGGTTTTTGATCATGCAGTTGAAAACGTCGCGTTCACGTTGGACTGCAGACTCTTGAAACTTTTTAAGCAGATCCAAAACGTCGTCAATGGACATGGTGGGATGGGGCGGGTGATTGTAAATTCGCTGGAAGTATGAATTGGCTTCGTCCTCAACCTCTTTGGAGATGGGGCCGCTGATCTCCGGAAAGAGGTTGGATATGTTGGAAATACCCGCACGCATCTGCTCAATGCTTGAACTGGTGGAACTGCCAGCATTGCCACCAGCAGAAGTCGTACTTGGGTTGTTGGCAAGGTTAAAAAGTGAGGGACTCGAGCCTCCATCCGGAGTTGTCGCAGACCCCACGACAGGGGCTCCAGGGGCAACGCCAAACATTCGGCTGGGAGATCCTGGAGAGTGGGCCATGTTCCGGAAGTTGTTATTAGGTAAAGCACTAAATGCACTGCTTGCACTGGATACGGCGGGGGCGGTGCCCAGGTTCAAGCGGTCGCCCAACTGATTGGCCAAGCCACCCAGGGGGTCGGGAAAGGAGGGTGGTCGGGGTGTAGGTCGTACTGGTCCGACAGGAGGTCCAACAGCTGAATTAGGCTGAACTGCACTTGGATTGGAATTTGGTGTTCCGGGAGCTTTTGGAGCTCCCCCATTTCCTGTTGGAGGACCCTGACCAGAGCCTGGACCCGTTTTGGGTGCCATATTTTGTAAGGCAGGTTGAAAGTTTCTCACAATGGTTTCGACTGGCGCTTTCAATTCAGGATCCAATGCGTGTGCAACTCCTTTGAGAAAAAGGATCAATTGGACAAAAGCGTCTTTGGGTATATTGACAAGGTTTAAGGTCTCTTCCTTGACGGGGCCTTGCAAGGCTGTAGGGACTTTCCTTTGGATGTACTTGGCGATCGCACCGACAAAGTTCTCCGCATGTTCCTAAAAACAAAATTGGTTAGAGTTCTAGACGACAGAAGGAGCGTCATCACAACAACAAAGGGTGATTTACCTGGAGTTGATCGGCTAACCACTTATCCAAGTTGAGGTACTCGCGCCTGGCAGCGAGCACGGCCAGGTCAATGACAAACGGCCACAAGTTGGTGGTTAGCAACACTGACAAAGCCTTGAGCTCTTGGGCCACATCCAAAATGCGGGAGAGTCTTTGGTGTTCTTGTTCGCCTTCCTGGTTAGCTTTGTTGTACCTATAAATAGAAAGATTGTCATAGGTGTACCTAATGATCTTTAAAAGTGATCTTACCATTCACACATGGCACGCATAATGACAGGCTTCAACTGATGAGCGTTAGAAAACCAGGCGTGATCGAAAATTCTTGACGCATTGGGATGTTGACTAAAGAAGACTTGGAAAGTGTTGACCATCATCTCCCTTCTGAAATTGGTCATTGGCGGGTTGATTTGCATCAAGCCAAGTGCTAGCACATCAGGGCAGTTTCTCAGAGGGAAACTAAGCAATTCTTGCACAGCCATTTGATGTCCAGCTTCGGCTAGAGCCAACAATGTATCAATCAATTCCAGACTCTTCCAGGATGAAAATTCAAGGTTTTCCAAGTTTTGTGGCGTTGACTTCAATGCCTCAATTGCAACGGGGTGGTGATGATGTTCGCCAAAGTTGAACACATCGGGATTTCGCAGAATTTGTTGCAAAAGAGACATTTGTCCCTCGATGTTCTTCCAAAGCCGGTAAAACATGTCTACTGGAAAAGCTCCTCCAAGGCCCTGGACACGGAATCCCATCTTCAGGGCTGTAATGAGGAGCTGCAATCCCATTCGATCCTTGACAATGAATCCGGGATGATCCAATTCGTAGATGATCTCTTTCCAATGAAGAGTGGGTTGCAACTCATGAACTGCTTTGATGAACACTTCCATGTTCCAAGTTTTGGGGTCTGTAGACTTGTCCTTGTCCCATAATGATGTACCGGTAGCATTCATATTCTGAAATTGAAATTGACACCATCAAAAACTGAATTACTTTTGATTTGTGCAAATAATATATTTACCTGTAGAGTTGCAGGGTCGTCAAGGCCTGTGTGGGTCCGTACCATGACGCCAATGATTCTGGCGACGGTGGCGGCATAAATGTCAGGGCCTCCGACCAACTGTTTGAGGTTGTTTTTACACTGCTCCACATTGGAGGTAAAAGTGTAGCCCAGCTCACGGATGAGTTCCGGCAGGGCCGTATCCAAGTGCGATTTCGCTGATGTCATGATTTTGTTTAGTTGTCTTTCCAACGCTTTCAAATATTTGTCTTCAAGCGAGAGTGAGACTTCAATCTGAAAAAAATCGTCAAATTCATTTTTTGTAAACAAACTTTCTAACCGATTTTTCTCGTAGATTTAAAATGCGTCTGATTTTCCATATTGTAAACAAAGAAATATATTTCGTCACTAATTTGGAAAAAAACTTACCAAATTGTGAATTTGTGAGAGGTCATGGGCTGGAGCCTCGGGTCCTTCATTCATCCTTCCATACGTGACCGTCCGTGGTCTTGTAATTTTGAAGCAACTGACTTGGCAAAGGTTGCTGAGTAGCTCGCCCGGAATCGGAGTCTAAATTTAGCTGTTGACCCTGACTCAGTTCAAGATGGAGGCAGCGCCCTTCGGGCGAAGCACCCGACATTCGGACAAAATTTTGATTTCAGTGCACCCTCTAGAATCCAAAACTCTTTCGAAACCGCAAAATAAAAGGAAAATCCGGACAAAGAAATTCAATGGTAATGCGGCGGCGTCACTTTTGTACAAGGTTCGAGTTTAGAGCAGCTGGTGAGCTAGAGCAGACAAGGAGGCATCATCAGCGTGGCACGGCTAAGATGGCGGTCCGTCGGTAGCAGCCGATGAAAAGCGCGGCAAAATTCAAACGCAACTTTTATTTACTTTGAAAGAAGGGGAAACTTTACCTCCGTAAGTGTCCGTAAGTTGAGTTTCATTTACAAAAGACAGATTACAGTTGACTTGGAATTTATTATCGGCAACTGAAATCAGCAAAATTTTTATTCACATTTCACTAAATCGTCTGGTACGAGCATGCCAACGGGATAAGACCGCTTGACCTCCAATTCTTGTTCCATTTCCAACCAAGTGCAATCATCCACACTGCAAATAAACCTGTAAAACTTTTCTACCAAACCTAAAACACTTTGTCCGTCCCTGTACAATCCTCCATAGATTATGACGCCATTATTGTCAGGTGTGTTTACCATATTGAATCCTTCCATTTCCAAGGGCAAGTCCGGACCTTCACGCCAAGTATTGTTGATATAATCATAGACTTCGGTGCTAACTGTCAAGTCATTTCGACGGTTGGTAAATCCTCCAGCCACAACAACGTATTTCTCCTCATGATTGCAAAACTTGGTATACGTACCACACGTGGGATTGAATCTAGCATTGTTCAAGCTTGGTCCTTGAGTCCAAGTATCGCTGATAACATCATAGATAAAAGTATCTCGAGCTACATGATCATTGGCGAAATCAATTCCTCCAATCATCATGAACTTGTCATCGTTGATTTTTACCATACAATGTCCGCTCAATCTTTTAGGCAACACTGGTCCCTCACTGATCCCATTTTCAAGGTCTAAAAATTCAGTTTCTTCGGCCACTCCGAAAGTATCCGTACCAGAGAACCACAAATGCGTCGAGTTCCACGGAACTGTTGCGTACATCAACCTTGGATGCTTCAATTTAAAAGTTTCTTCATAGCCGTTTGGTCCAAGAGTATAGCAGTCTTCATAGGTGTCTGGAGATCCATTGTTCCATTTACTGCCCCCGCAAATAACTGGAGTCTGACCTATAAGACCTCCTGTAGCCGAAAAAGCTTCATATGGAAAATCCGCCAAAGGTTCACATTTGGCATTATTGGCTAAATCGATCACTTCAGTTTTGACTGATGAGTCATATGGTATACCTGTTGTCACCAAAACTTTGCCTAAAAATGGAATTATAGAACCTTCTCGTGACGTCTAGACAACTTAGTTATTTAGGTACTTACTTAAAATGGTTTGGCCATTGACGTAGCACACGAATAAGAACAAAAGTGCCAATTTTATGTTCATGATGATCAATCCAATTACCTTATCTCTGTCTTACCAAAAATCTAGAAGCATCTTCATATCAACGTAAATCGCAAAGGTCAGATATTTAGGCTTGTGTCATGTCATCTTTTCTCTTTTAGAACTCGAGCAGACGTAATCGTAAGCCAAGTGACGCACAACGCGACATTACCTGCCTCCTACACAAAATTAAAAAAAATAAGAGCTTCAAAAATAGAGTACCAAAATGATATTTTTGAACATCATGAGGTCATTAGATATTTTGTTGTTGTACCTACTCCCATTGACAATTAATAAGATTTTATTTCCAGATTCTGGCTAAATTCAAAATTAGGTGCTTACTCTTCTACTACCTCACCAAGATATGGTATTCATTTTTTTGGAGTGGACATACGTACATACACCATACCGACTGTATCATTTACGTAGTACTTAGTACAGTCGAAATTGTCACCTAACCTTGTAGTTCAAAGTAGACAACGCATTTTGTCACGAAAACGTTATGTATCTCAAAAAATGATGTGAGAAGAAAGTGCTTAATTCAAAAAGAAATTGACGAAGGCAGTACTTCTTGGATGGCAGTACACATGGAACGGAAGTTTTAAATAGAGCCAAGCACTGAAAGCATAGAAATAGAAAGTTGCCTGTTGTTGAACGTCTTTCGGCAGAAGCAAGCTGAAGCTCAGAATCCTATAATAGAACCAACCTCTGTTTATCTTCAGCTTCTGTCGCACAACAGCTGCCATGGTATCTTAGCAACGAATACCAACAGTGAAGAGAAGAGAATGACGGAGGTTGAGAGTAGGAGGAGGCTCCAGAGCTGAAAGCTACTCACTGGTAACACCACAAGACCTTTAGACAAGCATGAGTGATGTCCATCTGGCCTCCTGTTTGCCACCCTGAAGACCAGCATCTTCAACTTGTCCTTATGAACAATTCAAACGTCAGTCTTGCTCATCAGTCCAGTTCCTTTCACATGGTTGAAGCTACCTCAGATAACCTCGGAATACCAACTTTGGTACCGCCGGTACCACCGGAACTACCCAACAGTGATGACATCATCCTTTACAAGTACCTGGTCCTCAAGGTCTTCTTTCTAATTTGGGACGTTGTGGGTGCATTCCTCAACGGACTCGGCATTGATCTCCTTTGGCATCGCGTGGAAATCAATCATGCAGTCTACAGTATAGTCCTCCATGACATTATCTTGGCCTTAGTATCATCGGTTGTCACCTTAGTCATCAACACCTTCTTTTGGAGCGATGATTTGGCCTGGTTCCGGATCCACGCATTGCTCAACCTCTTACCTTTTGTGTTTCATAATTGGGCGTGGGCCATTATCTCAAATCTCAGGTTAGTATCCCAAAATCAAACTCAAACTATGGTTACTAGATGCTCGTTCCAGGGCAAGCCCTGGAACGAGCATCTAGTAACCATAACTCAAAAGTATAAATTCTATCAAAGAATGTATCGATGATTTTCAGGTGTGTCAACATCACCCAAAGTGATGATTGGTTTGAATTAGACCAAGATGTTACACGTCGATACAGCTTGTGCAGTACGTGGGCTATCGCCTTGATCAACTACTTGCCCTTGGTCCCCTACATCCTGGTCGCCCTGGACCCGTATAGAAACAGTAAAATCGAGGTTCTATGGGCTGTCCTCTTTTACTCAGGTTTAGTGATATCCTTTGTCCTGGCCGCTTATCACTACGTCAGGATCTACCTATTTGCTCGGGGCAGTACCGAACAGTCTCAATCTGAACCTCCATTCGGTGCCAATGCTTCTTCAAGATCAGCTAATATTCAATCGCCAAGCCCACTACCAAACCTGACGGTAACACAAAGCGGGAACCAATCCACCGTCTTTCCCGACTTTTCCGAAGACGAGGACTTGCTAGATACTCCAGAAAGTCCTTCGATCAAGCAAGCTGCAGCAGTCTTCAGTGCCCTCCGGACCATGATTTTGGTTACCTTGATACCCGTAGGGATCCTGGTCATCCAGATGTACTACCTTGATAGTTTGTGGGCCAACGCTTTGGTGGCCTTTTTATTGGCTTTTTTCAAGTCTCCCGGAATCCTGTGCATTAGTATATTCAATTTCGGACCCATTCGGAACCAGGTGGGAGTTTATATGGAAGACTTTCCAGACCATTTTCGTGATACTGTCCAACCACTCTTTGATTGGGTTGACAACTTTTGTGCTTGGAGGACTGCAGCGACGGAGAGTGATGAACGTAACATAGTTGAAGCCGGTGATGATTTGGAACGAGCCATTTCTCCACCCATTAGATCTAAAAGTCGACTAAATATTGTTGGGAAACGGGACAGTGCCGTTTCACCTACCAATTCGGAAATGTTACCTGAAGTTCAATGCTAAAAATGTTTTTGTTTTTTTCAAATTCAAACAGTATTAGACAAAACTACAAATTCCTAGAAATAAATGTGATTTTGTTAGAACTGAATCGCGTCACAGAAAAAAAAAAGTTGTTGCTTTGCTACTTCTCAAATAATTGTTCATGCATGCAAAATTGCATTTGCTACTTCCAAATTCAATGGAGAAATGGTATTAAAAAGAACAAAGATAGGGTAGACAATCAGACATGTACAATGGTTGAAAATGGGCAAAAAAGGTCTCATTTTTTCTTTTGCAGCTAAGTTTCGGCGCTAAAATCCTAAAATAAGCTCTAGGTGGCCTATTTCGCTAACTTCGTTTTTTGACGGAAAAAACAAAATTTGACTTGACCAGGTCATGTATGGTGGTCATATGGTCCACCATACCGAATTATACTAGTCTAGTACATGTAGTATGGAAAACTTGCCCATATAACCCCAAAGAGCCCAGAAACTCAGTCCCCTTTATTTTTAAAGACACCTAAATGATGAGACATTTATGATTTACATAAAAGCCACAGTGAGAAGACACTTACTGCTTGCATTTCCGCTGCTTAGAATTATGTTACATTTTTCAATAAACGCGGACAATGCTTAGCAAAATGGTAATTAAAGGTGCGATGAGAAACATGTCAATCAAAGCTTTGTTTATACGTCTTTCCATTTAGACATAGAAGTACACACACCCTGCAATTGCATTATGACATTTTCTTCCCAAATCTGCAAAAATCTTCTCGCAATTCGACGCGCATTGTTTTGAAGTAAATCACTTGAACTGGTCTTGTGGTTTTTTGGTTGCAACAGATTTTGCTCCATTTTTTCCAGTTTCGGTTTGGTCAGCAGAGAGTGCGGAACGAAATCGGCAACGCTTCCCGCTTTTTAAAGTTCCGAATTATTTTTTCTCATGCTACATTCTATTTTTTCTCAGGGTATTAGAGCTTCTAATTGACGAAGGAAAAGCCTCTTTTTGGTGGCAACAGGTTTATTTATTTCTGTTAGTCTAATTCTCACGTCAAGAAGGGAAAAAACGTTACATTCTAATTATGATTCCTTAGAGAAAATGCATTTGTTACAACAGCAAAAAATAGAATTATTACTGTGTGAAAAGAAATGCAAAATTTCAGGTCGGAGGATAAATTGTAAAAAAAAGGCAACAAATTGCCCGATCATCATCAAAAGGAATGATGAGAAATTGATTATTTGTTGTACATACTAAAAAAGTACTTCATCGTCTGCGATGACGAAGTCCCTATCATTATAGAAAGTTTTAGTTGGCTCATGGCCTTATATTTACATAGTAGCCGCGACAGAGCCCAAAACGCTAATTTCTTGCAAAGACCACGCAACTTAACTCATTTTGTGCCACCTAAAAGTCGGCCTCCTCATGGGTGGCACAATTTGAAGACAGCTAAAAACAGCCGTGAGAAGGGGTCTGTCGAGACTACTATATAGTATAAGGCAATGAGTTGGCTCTTTTTATAGCCAAAAAACCGGACTTGTGAATTTGTCTATCATGCTGTCTCACAGTGTTTGAAAATCAATCATTTTCTTTTTTGGTACATGTAACACACTTTTTTCTTTCTACTTTGTGTCCACTATTCTTAAAAATATTTTATTTTCCCGTCAGTCAACAAACACAACATCGATTGTAAAATGAGCCTTTTCGATGTATTTTCAAATACTGTGTCACAATTCTTCTTCTTTTTGTAGATTTTCTTACTTTTCATTTTGTTACAAAAAAGTAGTACGTAACGTCATCCTTTGTCTTTTTAATTATCGAAAAGCAATTGTTAAATAGGCAGGCGTTATTTTGTCAATTTCATACATGAGGAATTCCTATGCATCATTGATGCCTACAAATCTTGTGAAAAGATGCTGAAAAGAAGATCTTTGGTGATGCGGTTTTCTTGGTTTTTGCAACACCATGGAGAATCTTCCAATTTTGCAGTTTTTGTATTGTGTCCTACTCTTTGTTGTGTTGGATGAGATTTCAAGACTCACATGTACTGCTTCGCGTTCTAATTGTGGTAAGTACTTGTCAAGTCACTCAAGCATGCTAATCTAGCCACCGTTTTAGTATGTGTTTTGAATGAAGTTTTCAAGTTGTACTATATTTTCAAGTACTATGTTTTTTGAGGGAATTTGGATGGGCATTTTTTTTTTGATGGACAGGGGAGTACATCAATTTCACGTGTTACAATGTGGTTTTTACAACCATTATACTTATCTTAGAAAAGCTGAAAATCTGGTGGCTCACGCAACAGAGACAAAAAATGTTCCAAAACTCGTGCCATGGCCAGCAAAAAATAAGTGACTTTTGTGGTGGCAACGTTGGCATTTTTAAGTGACTCTTTTCAAGGCAAAAAATGAGTGCAAAATATTTTATGATGCATAAAAAAGTTGGAGATGACAACAAAAATGCATTGAATGGAATTTTGATTTTTTTGCGGTAACAGGGAAATAAATCTGCTTTCTGAAAAAGACAAAAAAATATTGATGAAAACCAGAACTTCTTGATGTGAGGAATGAGGAATTGTGTCTCTTGAACTTCTGTGATGTGTGTGAAAAATTGGTAGAACGAATCTTGCAGCACACAAAAATCCACAAATACGAAAGTCATTCAGTTTATTACTTAGAAACTAATTCCTTTGAAAAAGTAAATGGCCAAATATAAATTCGAGTCCTTTTTGTTAAAAGAAAAATGTGTTTAGTTGTTAAAAGTCAAGATTGAATTGAAATCTTCTCGCGCTTATACATAACTGACACAAAAGTCTCAAGATGATGACGAAAATTCTAGGCTCAAAAGTCAAATATGAAATGGTCAAAAAATTCCTAATTGTATGTATACATACTTAAATAATAAGTGACGCCATCTAGGCTCAAATATCATACTGACTTGATGACGTAGAAGTAAAAGGACAATCGGACACAAGGGTGAGTCGATTTTTTTTTCAGACTAAGCTTCTGCTGCATAATGATGTTGAAAAGTATGTACGGATAGACTTTTACATAAGACTGTTTCAACAAGACTTTGGTTGAGTGATTTTTAATATGTGGTTGTCGCTGAAATGATGGAACAGAATAAGTGTTTGAAAGAAGATCTAAGCTTTCTGTTATATATCTGACCAGGAAATGGAACCAAGCGTAAATTGGTTTCGCCTTCTTGTTGCTGTGTCGGTTTGCAGAGAAATCGAGAGTAATGGTAAAGTGCTTCAAAGCAACAGTTAATGATGCACCCCAGAACAACCATAAAACTTTAGATGTAAACAAAAGTTTTACAATATATGTCAAGCTAGCTTTGAAAACGATGTGAATTTCCCCGTCACAATTTCAATCCGACATCATTATTGTCAAACGACAAAAGTTGAATGATTAACACCACAGTGGTACAAAATAGTTATGAAAGTCTCACTTTTGTAAAAATAAACATCTTTGTGTCCATCAAAGTAAGCCTACTATAAATGTAGTTCTTCCAGTGCTATCTCTTGCATTTAGCTCCGATAGATTAAAGTTATTAATTGTAGTTTTTTCTTAATGAGAAATAGTTCGATTTTTAAATGGTTTCAACCATAGTGAAAGTTGACTAGCTTCTTTTCCTAATGTAAAATGCGTTGAGAAATTACATGCGTAATCCGATTTCTCAGAAAAGTGACTCAGGGCCATGAAATAAATCAATAAAATAGTGGGCAATTTCCAGTCTTGGTACAACAATTGACAAACCGCAAAAGTAATCAGATTTCGGTTTCTGTTTGCTATCAAGTTGCTAGAAAAGTAAAGACCTATTTTCATTAGTCCATGACCACCATCAGCAGCAGCAATAGCAGAATTGAAACATCACGCGAAAAAGAGATTTTTCAACAGTTTTTCCGCTTTCAAAGTAGAGCAATCAAAATCTGCTGAAGAGGAGACAAATCTGTTTTCTCGAGATAAACGAGGTCTGGAATTCATCTGATATAATAAGTAAAAGTGACTTCTTTAGGTGTTGCCAAGAATAGTTTTCCCACCAGATTTCACATGGTACAGAGCAAGGGCCAACAAGATAGAAGCCGCGGGTTAGGTAGCCGAGTGGTTGTTGCACTTCTGCTTCATATGTAGACGGCCGACGGACACCACCACCGGAGAGTAGCCATCCGCTTTAGTCGTCAATGGAGACTTGCCATTGCTAGAACTCGTCATTTTCCTATTAGAGCATGTCCAAAGGAACTTGAAAAACCAGAGCAAAATATTAAAGCAACACCAAGGTAAGCCAAATAATACCAATAAAACCATAAAACCTCATCCAATTATTTTCAACATTATTGCGAGCGTTTACAAATTTGAGGTCGTTAATTAAAAAGTGTGTCGTTGAATTGGCAATCTACGGTAAATGTATTTCAAATTCCGTTTTGTTTCATGCGTTTCATGAACTTAGATTGAGTTCAAAGGGTTGCTACTTTTGAGCATAATCTTCGTGCTCACTGCTTAGCAAAGATGTTTTGACGTGATGTGCTTAGTCACGTAAAGTGAGATGATTCTTTCAAATTCCACCATTGGTTGCGAGATGGAATTGCTCTAGGCTGGTCAAAAATTCTTTTGCTTTAGCTAGACATAAAGAGTAGTAAAAATGAGTCAATTTTAAAGTCAAAGAAGAACTGCCAAAGGTAGGAGTTGAAAAAAACGACACGTCTCAAGAAGATTTATTAGCGCTTTATATCCATCAGCAAAGCCTTAGCAGAGTTAAAAGAGAACACCCTGTGTGAACCGAAAAGGTAGCCAAGCATAAGTTTGTGATGTACTCAATTTAGTAGTCGGTGATAACACCCTTCGTTTATAAAAGTGCTCCAAGCATGAAAAACTTCTGCTGTCATAGCTGTCGTTAAAAATAGTAGACACAGTAACAAACACTATGTTTGAAAATCACATTTTACAACATTACGAGCTGAGCGAGCAATATCAATATTCAAATAAAGGACATTTGAATTTTCGCGCCAAAAATCAACATTTGAATTTAGCGATTTTTACCGCGGAAGTTTTAAGATTAGACTTTTTGGTTGATTTTCAAACACTGTGCTCAACAAGACTGGGAACTGAAATCCTCTTTAAAGTTTGCAGTTTCTAAGTAGGTAATAATTCCGTAATGAGTCGTAATTACTTTAAACCAACATGTTTCTCATCACGAATTGTGTAAAGCAAAAATAGACCGACAAAGAGTCCAGAGAGTAGCCAAAAATAGAGAAGAAGTACATATCGCCATCTAGATAAAAGAGGGGTTAGAAAAGGAATTGATATGACTTTTGCGTGCGTAGATGCAACAGAAAGACGTGGAGTAGGAGTTCTATACAATTAGCTTTAAAAGTTGCTGGAGCATGAAAAGCCTCAAAATAAAGTAGCTCTTTAGAGGTTGACCACCCTGTTGAGATAGAATTGAAAGATCTTCTTGTGGTTTGAGCTCTTTTGCTAGAGAGATGAGACGACAATAAAATTGGAACTTGAAATTGGTGGTCACCTGAAAAAAAACCGTTTGTTGGCACGCCATCTAGCAGTAAAATGTTTTGATTCCATTTCAGCAGCCAAAAATGATGACAATGTAGCTACCCAAGAAAAATGAAGCAACAAAATGTGGTTTCAATGGTTTCTATTATGGCTTTTTCCTATGGTTGGTCAGGGTCTTCCCACCTTCAACTCTAAAAGACCTGAAGCTTCAATTTGCCAGGAAGAGGGCTTTTTCCGATACCCCAATGACTGTAAAAGATTCTACCGTTGTGTAGACTGGAGTCACGATGGAGTGGAATATTCCATTTTCCACTTTTTGTGTCCAGCTGGAACAGTTTTTGATGAGCGAGTTCAAGTAAGCCAAGTCATTAAAATCTCATTATAGTTTACAAACGTGATGCATCTTGGTTCTATTCAATCTTTTTTTAAAGTTGCCTTGAGGGGTTTTAAAATTGTTGCTTGACTTTTTATGACATCCTCATTTTGCAGGTGTGCAATCATCCTTGGATAGCCCCACCTTGCAATGCTGGTGACATTTCGGGTCAAAATGGGTCAGACCAATTTGAAGCTGAATCTAGTCAGAGTACTGGATCAACAAGTCATGGTAGTAGTCAGAGTAGCGATGGATCAAATGGCTCAAGTTCCATGAGTCAGGATATTGGAGGATTCATGCCTGGCATGGGATTAATGGGCGAGGGGACCGGTGGATTGAAACCAGTCAATCAGGGCAGTGGATCAATGGATCAAAGTAATGGATCACAAAATCAGGATAGTGGCTCTATGAGTCAAGGCATTTCTGGAGGATCTTCGTCAGTAAGCCAAGGCAGTGGATCAACGGGTCAAATCAATGGATCACAGGAGCAGGGTTCAGGGAATCAAGGCTCTGGGAGCATTAAACCGGGCATGGGATCAATGGGTCAAAGCAATGGAGGAATGAAGCCAGGAAATCAAGTCAGTGGGTCAACAAGCCAGAACGGAGGATCAACGAGCCAGAATGGAGGGTCAATGATCCAGAATGGAGGAGCAATGGGACAAAATGTTGAGTCTACAAGCCAGAATGGAGGGTCAATGGGCCAGAATGCAGGATCCACGAGCCAGAATGGAGGGTCAATGATCCAAAATGGAGGGTCAACAAGTCAGAACGGAGGATCCACGATCCAGAATGGAGGTTCAATGAGCCAGAATGGAGGATCAACAGGACAGAACGTTGAGTCAGCAAGCCAGAATGGAGGGTCAACAAGCCAGAATGGAGGTTCAGTGAGTCAGACTGGATCTTCAAGTCAGACCGGATCGAGCGGTCAGGGTAATGGATCGAATGGTCAGGGTAATGGATCAAGTGGTCAGGGCAATGGATCACAAGGTCAAAGCAATGGATCTTCAAGTCAAAACAATGGTTCACAAGGTCAAAATAATGGCTCACAAGGTCAAAGCAACGAATCGCAAGATCAAAATAGACCCAGTGTTATAAATGGTGGATCTTCGAGCACTAGCGCTGGATCAGCCGCCGTTGGTACTTCTTCTTCAACAGTCCAAACTGGAGGAATCAACGGTTCAAGCGGTAATGGAGCACAAAACCAGCAAAACAGTTCTGGGTCAAATCAACAAGGAAGCAATAACCAATCAATTATTCAAGGTGCTAGTTCAAATGGATCTGGGTCAAATGGATCTGGAACCCAGAATGGTGGTGGATCAAATATCCAAGGTTCCGGCTCTTCCACAAATCCATCTAACGGGTCTTTGGGATCGTCCGGAGCAGGAGGTCAAAATCAAGGGTCTACAAGTGCCTCAGAACTAGATTCAGGTTCAAGTAATCAAGGTTCTGGATCAAACAATCAAAACTTTGGATCTTCAGAACAATTATCTGGATCCGGATCCAGTGGTACATCAAATCAAAATCCTAATGGTTCAAATAATCAAAACGGTTCTATTCAATCATCTGGATCTTTCACTAGTCCAGATTCAACCAATGGTTCCTCCTCTACTACCGGAGACGCCATCTCATCTAGCCAAGGACCGTCAAGTTCCAATGTTGATGATGATGATCGTGTTGATATTCCTTCCGATGCCAATGCCGGTTCAACTCAGAAGTACAAAGTCCTTCCGGGCAGCCTTTACCAGTGTCCCCAACCCGGATTTTATCCCTATGAAACTAATTGTAGAGAGTTTTACGTCTGCTTAGAAGTTTTGCCCGGTATCCTATTTGCCGAGCAACTCTACCGTTGCCCCTCGCGCTACTTATTCGATGAAGACACAAGAAGATGCCAAAGGGAAGAAAAAGTAAATTGTCGCAAATTCTCCTTCAATGCCGCTGCCGCAAACTTTGCCAAAGAAAATGTTCTCGTCGTCTTGGAACGCTTCCTCGAGCCATTTTTCGCAACGCCATTAAATTACCGTGCGGCACAAACTATTTACCCACGAGGCTGAATATAAGGAAAAATAATGTACTAGTAATTCATTTTCTGTAGCTGCTCGCGCTTCTACATTTTTAAAATCTTGTTCTTCTTGTTGTTGTTCAGCATTTTTCTGACTGAAAAGAGTCAACTTATAACTAGTCAACCGGTTAGGTTTGGTTAGGTTACCGAGCTTACCGTCGGAGTCCTCGCAAGTAGTCGCCGGATTGCGAGTAACTTATAAGCACTTTCGCAAAATATAGGAACAATTTTCCGCAGTTTATGAACGAAACAATATCACATGTTTTACACGCAACCTTCTACAATCACGGCATTGTGGAAGTTGGTTGGTTGGCATCGTTAAAAAGTCTGGCTTTGGCCTTTGCCAATTCTTTCTGATGGTCAAGGCAGTCTTGATCTTCAAAGGATATTGGCTAAACGACCATTCTGAGGTGGCAATCATTTGGACTTCAAGAATTTTTGCTTTAGCCATGGCCAGCCTCAGATTTGTAGGCGACTTTTTAACCCAGAAGGGTAACAAAGGATTACATAATGACAAATTTTTTGACTGGTATGGACAAAGAAACATCCATAAATACTGGAGCTTTTTATCTAGCAGTAGTAATGATGGTACTCTTTAGCTATATCCTTCTTCTTGCATCACAAGATGAGAATGTTGATCTTTTTGAAAAANCTTCAAAGGATATTGGCTAAATGACGTTTCTGAGGTCGCAATCATTTGGACTTCAAGACTTTTTGCTTTAGTCATAGCCAGCCTAAGATTTGTAGGCGACTTTGTAACCCAGAAAGGTAACCAAGGACTAATGATAAAGTTTTTGACTGCTATAGACAAAGAAACGTCCATAAATACTGGAGCTTTTTATCTAGCAGTAGTAATGATGGTATTCTTTAGCTACATCCTTCTTCGAGTAAGCCTGACAAGACTTCCGACAATTCCAGAACCAATACTTAAACATGCATCACCAGATGAGAATGTTGATTTTTTTAAAAACCCAATCTGGATTGCGATTCCTACTTTCCTGATCATTTGTCTAACCTTTGGTCTGACCGAATGGATAGTTGACCAAAATAACATTACCAGGTTTACTTTTGTGTCACTTGTCTTAACTTTAGTCAAAAACTTGGTTCCACTCTACTATATCATGAAAGTTCCAAAATTGAAGGAATTCACTTTGAATCAATGGAATGAATTATGTGAAAGTTTGGGAGTTGTTATGAACAATCAAATCACTCCTTCTTGATATGGTACCAAAAGATGAACAATTTAAATTGCGTGTAAACTGTAAAGTTATAAATAAAACAACCTTCACTGTCTCTTCATTTCCCAAGTAATCAATTACAGCTTATTATTGACATCCAATATCGAAATGGTGTTCTTACTAAGCCACACTCTAATCCGCTTAGTTCTTCAAAGCGTCAAATTAGGTCTGTTGGTAAAAGAAAACACCAAAGCTTCGCAGTTCCCCTTACTTACGATTTAACCCTTAAGTAGTTAAAAGTACTATTTCAATTCATATGTACAAGTGGAACAAAGGCGAAGGTGCTTCAACATTGATGACAGGCTTCTTTCTATTATAACGAAATCCTTTTGAGAAATGCAATGCACGCATGAAAACCAAGACTACCACAATTTGCAATACACATCAGACGCTGCCGAAAACGAAATGCACATCACATCACATTGTTACTCCTTGCCTAGAAGTTGAATTTGAATAATTACGCGAAAAAGGATATTACTAAGTGTCCCAATATGTTTTTTAAGACAGTAATTTAGCAATTAGCAAAAATAAATATTCAAATATATTAAAAAAGCGAAAAAATCGTGAGAGTTTGTTTTATGTTTACATTCACCATAGCAAATCCGTCCGTGCACTGCTTCCCAAAAACGTTGTTTGCTCACTAGATAAGAAAACAATGTTTTCCCAAGAGATTGCAATACGAAAGAAAGATGACGAATGAGATGTTACAAGAAAGCCAACAGGTACATATACTACTTTTACTTCCATCCACCAAAGAAAAGAAAGAAAGGTTCTAAAAGACTAAAAGTACTAAGCTAGTAACTTTCTCGTTCACCTTAGAAGTTATTGGCCTTATCAGGCCTTTCATATCAAAAGTTTTAAGCACCGCTTTAGTTATCCTCACAAAGTCTTTGTGTATTAAGAATGACATAACCCTACAACCTTTCCTATTTGGCTGCCAAAAAGAAAAAAAAAACTTTTTTGCCCTTTAAAACTTCTTTCTTATTTTCCTCTTTTCCCTCAGAAGTCACGACAAAAGTTTTTTTTTGTCTGAAAGAGAATTTCTGTAGGAGCTATGTAACCTTTCATTTATAGATAGATTAGGAACATAGGAAGTATAAAAAACTGGGGTGTTCTTCCATATGGCAGTTTTGGAAAGCTCGTGAAAGCCAGGGAAAGTGGTGTGTGCCTTTAGAGGAGAAGAAGCAAGGGGGCAACAACAACACTGTAGTGGAGGAGGACGGCTAGGGAGTCGACAGTGAGGCCTTCTTTCTCCTCTGCTACCACTCTGACTACTTACTATACTCAGCTCCTCTCCTCCTTCATTCAGTTCACATAAAGGCTCCAGGCAAGACACAAGGACCTTTAGCGCAGCAGGTGAACCACAGCTGTACTATTTGGCTGGAGGTAGGTCTGATAAGCTTACTGACTACTAAATTCTATTAGCTTTCACTAGCACACCAAAAAATCGAAACTTTCTGAACTACTTTTTAACACATTAGTCATAATGTGGTCATTACCAATTCGGCCTTGAAAATTGCAATTTTCTAGAGGTACCACAGTATTTGGAGGTCAATTGGAGGAAATTGTCGATTTTTTACTGTTTAGCTTTCAACTTGCTCGTTTCGCTTGCATTGATGTACACATAGAAGACGTTAACACCGATTTCCCAATACCTATTGATACCTAGCTTTACTATTGAATCTTTTACAGGATGGAGACTTTGGCCTTGCTGCAGCTGTCATAAGCACACATGGCTCGAATGCTATCAGTTGAAGAGGAAGCTATCAAGAAAGCTGAAAGAAATTCCAGCCAAACTACACCTACGCACAGAAGAACCACCACCATGAGTATCCCTGATCATTCTCAGCCTCCAGTCAGAAAGTCCTCACATATCAGGCTTTTTGCCTTAGGTATAATCCATAGACTTCTATCTTTCCTGCCTCTTGAATGACTAATGAAGTCTTTTAAGCTCCATCTAGAAAGCCTTCTATCTTCCTTTAGCAGCATCAGCACCTTTTCTGCATCAATTTGTGGTGCTCGTTCTTTTTTTCATTTTTAAGAAAGTGCAATACAATTTGATGTCAGACAAAATTGTGTGTCAAGTCTTAGAAGGAGGGGAGAAAGTAGTGCCAGAGAGCACAAAAAGTAAGTGCACTTTGGAAAGCTGAGAAGAAGGAAGGAATCATGTGACTCGAGTCTCCTGCCTGACCTAGGTTCAGTTGGGAAATCCTGATGCAGTTATTGACAAGCAACAGGCGACAGAGAAAAGGAAGATGGAGCTTACATTGCATTACTAGTACAATACCTAATTGTATTGTATTGATCATTGTATCTGTAAGCCACAAGATAAATTGGTCTATCTATAATTTCAGGCTTGTTCTTCCTCTTTTACTTGGCCTTGGGAGCTTCCATTTTCTCTGCTATCGAGTCCCCTATCGAAAAGGCAGCGATGGAAGAACTGCAAAAGAGGAAAGCAGACTTCCTACAATCTCATTCATGTATAACAGGTACGGTAATACTAGACTTGTTCTCTAAAGAAGAAACGTAAGTAAGGTCTGATGATGCTTACTTGCAAGTAAAAAGGCGACCACAGGGGCCTAATCTTCTTTGTGATAGTCACGTATTGTTCTAAAGATAGTGCTTTATAAGGCGGAGGCCTCAGTGTAAGTAAGGCTGATACCGCTGCTGGTGCTTACATAGTACTTACATGACATGCTATCACTTGGCCTTACTTCGACATTGCATTGTGAACTTTTTTTCAGAATCTTCCTTGGATGATTTAATGGACGAAATCGTGACTGCAGATAATCGTGGCGTCAGCATTGGACGCAATGGCAGTTCTGTCGCTTCCTGGAGCTTTGGACAGTCCTTTTTCTTTTCCAGTACTGTCGTTACAACGATAGGTAAGGTCCTTGATCCAAGTGGTTTATTTTGATCAATCACTAATTATAATCTCTTCAAAGGATATGGGCACCAAACACCACTCTCGCCTGAAGGCAAATTCTTCTGTATTTTGTACGCACTCATCGGTATTCCACTGACAATGCTTTTAGTCACTGCTGTGGTTGACCGCCTAATGATGCCGGTCAACCTGCTGCTGATCTGGATGAACAACACTATGGGTCACCTCTACAGTCCTTTATCATTAAGATTGTTACACCTATTCCTGATTTTCCTGGTCATTGTAGTGGTTTTGTTTTTGATACCAGCTGCCCTATTTACTGCTTTAGAAGATAATTGGGGTTTCATGGATGCGATGTATTACTGCTTTATTTCCTTGACTACAGTGGGATTGGGAGATTTCATACCTGGAGATACACCAGGACAACATTTGAGGCCTCTTTACAAAGCTTGCACTACCAGTACGTACCAAGTTGTTTTCATTGTTTTCCAAGTAGAAGACTAATATTTGTTCTTTACAGTATATTTGCTGATTGGAGTGACATCAATGATGCTATTGTTGACCGTATTCTATAGTATCCCCGAATTTGATGTATCAAATTTCTTTTTGATGAATTGTTCTTCGGACAAGTTGAATGGAATCGGAAATGTGTCCAGCTTGAATGAAGGCGGAGCTTCAGGTGTACTTGCAGGTGCCAGTGCACCTCAAGACTCTGAACGGATTAGATTGAAAGCTCCAGGAACTTCGGGACCACGGTATACCCAACAAATCAACGAAACCAATGAGCTTGGAGTAAGTTTTTGTATTCTAAAAATACGTATTGAAATGAACTTTCACTTTTGTTATAGCATTCTCGGACAATTGTTAGAGCCAGATCTCGACCAGGAGATGACGATTCTCCAATTGAAGAAGCACCTGCACCAGGAACCTCAGGACGTACCAGACTACGTTGAGATACATATCATTGAAGAAATACTAACTACATATACATACCCTGATACAGATAGAAAATTGAGTGTATTTTGTGTTCAGAATATAGGATTACTGCTACTGAATGAAGCTCCCCATTTCAAATAGATCCGGAGCTTGCTTATGAGGGGAACAAAATTTTGAAACTAACGCAACCTCGCGAATTGCTTCAATCGAAGCAAATATTGAGGAAATGTTCCAAAAGGTCAAAAATAGAAAGGAAAGATAGTCCAAGAAGCAGGCCTAAAGTCCCTCCAACTTCTCCAATGAGACTTTGCAGATCATAGCTCACAGAATCTTTGATCACTTGCATGTAAGGATTTCCATACTGAATTGTAAGACTTGAATCATTTCCACTAATCCATCCATTCAACCCAAAATCCATGGTTGGGGATCTCTGTTCTATGAAGTCTTCATAAATGACCCGATGGCAAGGAAGCAAGTCCCTGCAATCGGTGATGCTATCATACATTTTGGGCCAATCTTGAACTAAGTCAAAGATCGTTGGGTAGGTGTCATTATCCTTGGCAACAAAAATATGATTGTTGCATTTACCAAAGCTTTCGAAATCTTCAAAATCCAACCAGGGCAAAGTACAGTTGTATTTTTCCACAAATTTTTGTCCTGCCTTTCGTGTTTTGCAAATTATGGGTCCATAAAGTTTGTCATTTGAACATTCAGATCTACCTGGTTGGTTCAAGCTATCAAACATGGTTTTTGACAACTTGACAGTATATATTTTTTGGCTGAAAAGCATATGATTGGGCTGTCTGACAATCCTATCAAACCTGTCTTCAAAGGAGTTGTGCAAGCTTATTTGGTAAATTGCCTTGTCAAACCATCGAAACTAGCGAAAAAGAGTAGTTATCAATTATTTATCATATTTCAATTATGCTGCTTGAGTTAAGGCTGACCTGAAACTCCAAATAGGCTTTTTGGGCTTCGAACTTTCCAGATATGTCTGTTCCAGAACTCAGAAACGTGGCGTTATGACCACTCGGATCAAAAGTGAAACAAGGACCCAATCGTGAATCAAAACTTTTAATCCATAAGTCAGTCAGCAAAGATTTCCTTAAATGTCCTAGATTTTTCGTAATGATGATTTCCTTTCCATACTCAAAAGTTTTGATCAGATCAAATATTTCAATTCTAGATGCATTCATGAACTCTTCAACGGTATCGAAGAGGTCGTAGTCGAGATCTTCTTGGTTACCAAAGAGGTTACCAAATCCATAATAATCTTCCGTGGTTTCCAAGTCCTCGTTTTGAGGTCCAAGAGAAATACATCTCTGTAACGCATGGCTAAAATCATTGATTGAATGAACTTCACACCTTGGAGTGCTCCCCTCAAATAGAATCTGGCTGAGGTACTGATTGAAGTTCAGGACACAAATGGTGATTGCGGGAAAGGTGAGATTTCCCAGACCATCATCGCCATTTTTGAAGGTGATTGAACTTGAAATGGGATGCGAAAAGTATTTTCGAAATGCTTGAAGTCCCCAGAAGAAGAAAACGATCCAGCAAATCAAACAGCAAATTATTTTGCAAACTTGCAACAAAAATCTTAGAGTTGCTAATGGTAAGTTTGAGAACATTTGCAAAGAAGGTTTGCCACGAAACTGAAAGGAGACAAGCATTACGGCTGAAGTGTCAAGTATTCATTTTGAACAGCAATTTGGTTGAAAATTGCTGTTTCCGTCAATCAAGGTGCAATTTCGCTTTCACTAATTTTGAATTTTGAAGGTATTCATTACTACTCGACACAAACTTCAGACATGGGTGAAGAATGGAACTATCATTTCCAGTCCCATTCTTCATCTATATTTTAAGGGAATGAAGAATGGAAATTTTTTACTTGGTCCTACAATTGACAGTAGTTATTGTTGTTCTTTTTTCTGAATTTTCTTCCATCTTGGCAGAACAAATTCTACCAGTAAAGCCAGGATAGCCATGCCTTTTTGGGGAACGCTTTAGTTGTACAAACCGAGGGATTGCCGTACTTCCAAATCATGATTCTTTTAAAGTGTTACATAGAATCATTCCAATCCTTCATTCCTTGAAAAATTCGCGGTCAAAACGATTTTGGGACTAAAAAAGAACTTTTATTTCGTCCAAATCAACAAGTTAAACTGGTGAATTTTGAGTTAAAAACAATGGATTGACATTTCTTCTTTGGATATCCTGATACGTATTTTCTATTACAGCATTATTATTTCTAGATGGATGATGATTCATTATATCAAAGTTGGGGGTCTCCAAAACGGCCTGAAAAAACACAAAATTCTAAATTGAAGATGTCAAAAAGAAATAGTACTGAAAAAACTTACCAATCCTTATTCGATGGATTGGTCACATGATAATTGGTATGATTTAGCCTCATTTCATCTGCTCCTAAATGATGATACGTTGGTTCAGTTTCTCCGGCACGTCTGGCAATATTGTGATCCTCGTTATTGAATGATCGTAGCTTCAGTCCAATTCCATCCTCTACAAGAAAAATTAGGTATAAAAATCCTGTTTGAAAATTATCAAAATTTTATCGTATGAATTTTTGTAACCAAAGATAATATTTAGACAACATTACAACAAAGTATCTAAATGTTGATTTTTGGCGCCAAAATTCAATTTCAAAATAAAGTTACTTTGCTTTTTGCCATGCACTTCGCATTTTTCACCAACTTCGTCCTTGATATCAATTCCAAGTTTGTCGTCTGTCTGACATTGATCCATCACGATGTCTCCGAACTGTGGACCACTGAAAAGACGAAAATTGAATTCTAAATGAGAAGATCCGGATCAAGGAAAGTTGAAAATTTTTGAACATACCTGAGAACATAATTGACGCAAATGATGCTTTGTTCATCGGCATTTTTCGTGTTGCATATTAGGGTAGCACAAGATTGAAGCCAGGAGTAGCCTCCAGATTTGTTTAGGATACGGAAATAGTTACTCATGACTTGACCTTTGTTCAGCACTGCAAAAAAAAACAAGTTTTCATTTTAATGTACTTATTTTCCAAGCCCTACATCATCAACACTTCCCAAAACCCAATAGTGTATCATCCGATGTTTGTAAAGTAAGAAACGAGTTTGTCTACATTGTCAAGCTCTACACACAAGTTTGCCCAAATATTCTTTTTTGTCACTTGTCTGTTGCGGATGCTGTTCCTAGAGGGAGTTATATGAACTCCAATTTGTTGACCGATGATTAGTGACTGTCTATTTCAACAATCCACGTCATTTGTTTCTATCATACCTAAGGTTGACTATGACTAATGACTCTACAACTTTCAATCTTTTCATTTCAAAAAAGATTTCTCGATATTACATAAATACGATCCGGATGTCTAATTCTTCTTCAAATCTTTCTCATGGATTATCGACACTCTAAAAGATAAATTATATATTTTTACATGTTCTTGTAGGCTGAAAAGACTGATTTACCGAAGATATTTGAAAATGCTCCATTAAAAAAAAACTCTTGAGAGCGATGGATTACAATATCTTATTCATATTCGAACAAACGTAGAGCTTAGATTAGAAGATTTTTTTGAACAATATACTTACAATCTTCATGAGTCGACTTCAATTTGCAGACATCTTCACCATGACAAAGAGCATATAACGACATTCCCGTCATTTCTTCAGCAGTGTAGTCGAGCAATTCTGACACCCTATAAATAAATGGCGGATTAGAAAGACAAAGTGAAATAATTCAACTTTCTCCTAAGTCTTACTTGGGTTCGCAGTGAGCTATTTTGAAGTCAAAAGTGAGTCTGGTGACAAACATGTCACTTTCCAACCTGACTTCATGGACACTAGGCGGAGGCAAGGCAATGGCCAAACCAATAAAGCCCATCACAGACGAAGGATTACGAGACGGAGATTCTTCGTGAAACAATCTTCGAAGTTTACCCAGGAGCAAAACCACCTGCAAATCATCACGAAAAAAACATTATTCCACTACTCACGTATCTCCACCATGTTCTCACAATTAGTAATTTTGCTTGCAATTTTCATCCTCAATTTTTGCAGAAATCATGTTCCTGGCAAAAAAACCACACAAAGAGATATCTACACGCAAAAAAGGTTTACCTTCGTTTTTGACAAAAGTACATACAACTACATATGCGTGAAAAACATCAAAATCCTCCAATTTGAATTTTCACGGGGAAAAAAAAATCCTTTTCTATTGGTAAATACTGAATTTTCGTGCCAAAAACGGTCGAAATTGCACCTCAAGATTTCAATTTAATTTTTTCTTCCTTTTGTATCGCTAATTTTGCCAACATTTGAATTTTCCAGCCAAAAATGTGACTTTAGTTGCGAATGTTTTAGCGTAAAACGCGTAAAATAATAAAATAGATTTCTGCTTACCCTGTAACCTGAAGATTTGAAATGACATCCTCTTTTTGTTAAAGTAGATTTCATTCGAATGCAAAAAGCTCGATCATATGTAGGTTTTCCGGTTAATCGGTCCGTTTTGGCGTGCATCAGTGAAGTCACCGGGTAACATACTAGAAATTGAAAGAGAAAATTCCAAAATCAATGAATTTTCCAAAACCCACAATTTAGACATTATTTTATGAAAATTAGCTGCCAAAACTGAATTAAAAGGAGCGATGAAAATGAAGAAAACCGAAACGAAATGTGAGACGAAAATAAAGATTTCTAAGAACGGAAAGTTAGTGGGAAAACACGAAACCTCACGTGTTGTCGGTCCGTCAGGTTTAGAGTTGGAAGAACCTTCTGCAGGCTCTGCAGTTAAACAATCAAGCAGGAAATCTTTAAAAACAAAAGAAACTGAAGTTAGGAAAAAAAGCAACAAAATCCAAGGTAAGTAAAGCTTCGCCAAACGTAAAACAAAAATAAATATTTGGTTTGAAAATCACCCAAAACGTATCATTTGAATTTTTACCATACCCCACTTTCTTTTAAAAATGAAAGTTTTTGAGTGATTTTTCAACATTGTAATAGAGGATAGTTATTTTTTTTAGTTGATTAATTGGTGATTAATGTTTAGTAGTAAGTATTTCTTGGAGTTTGTTGAGTAGAGTAGAAGAAGTAGAGTGCAGTAGTGATCCACCGAATCCAGCGTAGAAATAGAGTTGTGCTCCGCTCCTTGTCGTGACGGTCCTGGTATTAATGGATTAGCATGTGTTACTTACAAGGCTTACCATCAGGGATGGCCGGAGAGGCACCGTGATTAACTACGGTTAACCCCTCAGGGACATCCGGGCTCATAGAGTTGGTAGAAGTAGGAGAAATTCTATGACTATTGGCCAAATTGACTCCCAATTGATCCGCCATCTCACTGTGATCGCTCGTATGAACGTAATCAAACATACTACTACCAGTAAGCTCGACCTGAAACGAAAAAACGACAATTTTTAACCTCGTACAAAAATGCATTGGAGTTGGGAAAACGGTAATGCAGCCATTTTAAAAGTAAGGTCACGTTTCGATGGTTTTTCTGCTGCTGCTGGAATTCCTACATATTGACGTGTGATATGTCACTTTCCATTTAAGATTGAATGATGATACACAGTTCTCTTGAGATATTTGACGCAGCAATCAAAATGTTCACAGTGTTTTAAAAGGTTTGAAGCACGTTGATGACCAGGAAGTTCAGGAAATTCAAGGACTTTTATATCATCATCACGTGTAGGTAACTAAATAAAAGGAAGTTTTTCGTTTTTCAGCATTACTCAATTAGGGTAAAAGGAGGGGTCGGTAAAAGGGTCTTACTTGTGATAATCCGAGGTAGATAGAGACCGTCTCCGAGATATAAAGGAAACGTCCGTCAGAATTGAGGGCCAACGCAAATCCATCCAAGGACTGCAAAATGTGAGTCCCCTCATGTTTCTCAAAATCGTCCAATGAAGTGTTATTGAGGCTAGAGGTGCGCAAAGATTGACTTTTGAGGCGTTGTTCATGGGGATCTTCATTCCATTTGGGAATGCCTTTTGCCGCGAATTCACGGAGTTTCAAGTAGGCTATCGTTAATCGAATAACCGAAGCTTTATCCAACTGAGATGTGATGGCATGTGGCAGGGGAAGCATTCCGGCTAATTCCACGAATTCCCGGTTTTCTTTGCCGCGTCTCGAACGGGCTGCATCCCGACTTTTCTCTTTGCGGAGCTCCAAAATTCGAGGATTGGGGCGGCTACTGAAATAAATAATCAACTGCTTTACTTTCATGCTTCGATGAAAAGATTACGTCATTCAGACACACATAGAAAGACTAGTGAGAACTAATCAAGGGTGAAAAACCAATCAAAACTCTCCATGAAATATCATGTGTCATCTCCCCTAACACGTATCATTTTTGTCTCTGTCCCATAGTGTAGGAAAATAGACTAAAAAGTCTCATTTTTCGAGCTTCCCAGCTACATTTATTCTCAAAGTAAAAATGTTTGAATTTTAGCGCCATTCAAAGGTGCAATTTTGACGATTTTTGGCGCGAAAACTCAGACATTTTTACTTTGAGAATAAATGTATGTATTAGAATAAAGTTTTGAGTTTTGGACCTCCAACAGACTTTGGAGTCATAAAGAATGTGGCATCTTTAAAAATCTAAATGATTGGCAATGCACTTTTTCATAGGTCTGCTTGGCATGGCAGTCTTCTAACGCATTGTTTAGATATGGCAGCTGAGAGTAAACTAGTCGTTAGGATAAAAAGTTACCTGGAGTTAATGGTGGTTTGTCCTCCCAACTCTTCTGGCCTTCTGAAAGTTGAAAAATGCATCAATGCCATTCATTGCCAATGAAAAAAAAATCAGGTGGGAAAATTACTCAAATAGTCTCAGTTTTAACAAAATAGCGAAGTCAGCTACGTTTATTTTCGAAATAAAAAATGAATATTTGAACTTACAGGTGCAAGTTAGGCCATTATTAGCGCGAAAATTCAAATAGTATTGAAAAAATTAGCGATAACAAGAGAATGAATTGATTTTTGTTGTCGTGAAATTGAAAACCATGAGACATTTGGTTAATCTTTTAGAAATCACTGCACACTGTGAAAGCCTTGCAATAGTTTTACCTGCATGAAGGGTCTAAGCCACCGTAGATTTTCCCCAGTTGAGCGTGTTGAGCGGCATACACAGCATTGTTGTCCATAATACAGCTACAAAAAAAAAATGGGATAAGAATGTCATCAGCACGTTTTACTGCTTTTTTTTTTGCAAGGGGATGTTGATGGTGGTAATTAAAAGAAGACCAATAATCCATAAGCCAGTCACGTTCTGGTCGAGTTACTAGGTTTTGTACTGGTAGTCGAGTTAGTCGTTGTGTTTATTGGATCGTGGCACACGACACTAGTGCAGATGCAAAAACACATTCAACACTACACACAAATAATGAAGTTGTAGGGATTATTTTTAGTAGCCTAATCATTACATGAAAAGTTTGCTAGAAATTGTGATAGACAAAAAGTCATGCGTCTCGCAGGAAGGTCTAATTTAGATATACCTACTTAGTAGGTACCTTTGTATTATGTCTATTATCACATGAATCATGTATGGTTCAGAAAGATTGAACTGTTCAAAAATAGAATATATTGAAGTTACTTCCAATGTTGAACCCAATTTTGTTCGATACTTTGTGATATAGTATAAAATATGAGACTCCTTTTGACTTATCAAATGATCACTCAAATCTTACAAGTTACAACAACTGCTTGCATGAAAGCGACAGCTAACGTCAATATCAGCTATCCCTCAATTCATTAATGTTCACCTTTTATAAAGCTTTAAAAAACATTCACCCAAACTATGTAAAACATTTCAAGCCCGCCAAGAACGCACTTCTGTCTTAATTTACGAGGCATTATGCACGCCCGAAAAAGGATCAAAGATAAGGCACGTCATCCATTTTTATTTCCAACGCATATCAAGCCTAGATTTTCAACAGATATACATTTCAGTGACACTAGCAGAATTCATAATTCTACTCATAATTTTAGAAGCAGCCATTACAAAAATTATGACAATTTCAAGTACTGCGTGACGATCACGTAGATCTTGAAATCGTAACATTTGTTCATCTGATCGATTTTCCAATGGTCTGTTGATACCCCTAAGCCTTCCCTAAGGTTAAAAAGCACCCTCTCCTCCATGAAAGTGGGCAAGTCTCCAAAGAGCCATTTAGAAAGCCTCAAAGTCGATATAAGTGTAAATTATGCGATTTACAACGTTGGATTTATGCTCTCCCTTCGAACTTGTCTTTGATTTATGAGTCTCAGTAGGCTTTGAAGAGGGTTCCATAAAATGGTTTTACTCTTTTGACTACCGCAAATACATGCCGCAATTTGCCACGCTAAAATTGAGGGATTGATGACAATAAAAACACAATTATCAACACATCTGTTGACCTCGTTAATTTATACATACAAAAAGTAAGTCAATTCTAAAGTTTTAAAAGAGGATATTCATAGAAATCTAAGCACGTACAGAATACAGATTGGAGATTTGACGTGCAGCTGATTTACCAGCAAAGATACATACTAATCTAAAATTCATATTTTTAGACTATAAGTACATAAACTGATCATGATAGTTGTCAGTTGTCACGTACTTTAACGTAATTATGTCTCAAATTTAATTTTGAAATGTAATGTATGTAATTGGCTTTACAAGTAAAGGGGTCGAGCGTTAGCTGGCGCTTACTATTTGTAGATAAAGATATGAAAAATGCACAGAAGAACTTTTGAAATATATTTTAGAACATATTTGAATAAGAACCCCCGAGTGATTACTGATTACATAGTGTGTCTTATCTTGATTTAGAAATGTGACTAAAAGTTACTTGCATAAATGCTACGAATGGATGTTATTATCTAATAAAATAAGAATTAATGCCAAAGCCCTATTCTATTCACTAATTTCTTGTACAGTCGATTTAGTAAACATTGTGCTGCTGACCAGAAAAACTAAGTTAGGAGCTGAATTTTGTAAAATATGTCAAGTGAGACCCCATGTTATAATGTGATTGAAATCTTATATTTGCAGTTGAAACTTTGTGTGAACTGTGAATTAGTGGTTGAGTTGAGGTTGCTGCGGAGTGCGGATCAATCTAAACATATGCACCACATTGAATATTATCCTATCTAAGGTCTAAAATCATCAATTTGAGTATAAATGAACTGATCTAAGACTATCTTTAGATCCTTACTAAATACCAACTAATGAATGTATTACCGTAGCCATGATTAAAGTATTGAGTAATTTTTCGTATCCTACCTGTAATAGGTTAAAGGTGTAGCCATGTGAATGTCCATGGGCATGGTGTACTGAGCATGTTGTGAAGCTCCAGTCCAATGGGGAGTAGCTTCTCCACTCTGCATGATGACAGGACTTCTTTTTTGTCCACTGCAATTTGACACTAAAAAGGAGGCTATTTGTTAATTCTGGTCATATTCCAGGTAAGGAAGTGTGGGTGGAGCGGGACTAGCGGGAACACTGATCAGACCTTCTTTTCAAAAGCCACACTGCCATGCAACAACGCCATCATGCGCACTTTCCCAAAGAAAAGAGCGCAGAGGCGGAGTTTAGTCACGTGCGATCGGCAGCCCCGTGGTTTTCAATATCAACGGCGCTCCGCGTCGCCATTCACCCTTCAAAATTTCCATCTAGATTTTTTGCGCTCACGGCGGTTTTGTCCACATTTTAAAAGTCTCCCTTCATTCATGAGAATTTTTGGTGGTGGTGAGAAGACAAATGGACTTTTTTGGCCAATTTTCCCTGTAAGTTTTACATCTCTAAGAAAATGATGGATGCTATAGGTTTTTCCTTCTCTTCACTAGACAAGCTAAAGGCAAGAATTTTATCTTCGATCTTTTGTTCTCTTTTTTCTTTCTTTCAATCAGAAACAGGTTGTTAGGCCATTTCTTCTAAGCAGTCACGCGTTACTGTTTGCTTTTGACATTGCCGAATAATTGGAGGATTTCAGTTTCAGTCTCTTTTAGGCCTCCCAATGCCAATGCCATGAAGACAATTCAAAGATTCTCATAGTTTGGATTGTTGCCTTGTCTCTTCAATTCAAGGAAGTATTCAGATAATGGGGGCAAAAAACCCTAGAATCTATTTACTTTTGACAGTTGCCGTCGAATAATTAGAGTGTGTTATAAAATTGTAGCATTGTTGCTTTTAGCGGTCCACAGTGATTTCAAATTTACCAAAAATGTCTTATTTCAATTTTAACGTCCAAAATAATATTTCTTCAAACATGTGGAACCTTCAGACATTTATATTAGCGCTAAAATTCCAATAGCTTTACTTTGTAAAATGAGACTTTTTGAGGAAATTTTTCCAGCACTGTGAATTGTTGTCTATTACAAAGCGGTGGCGTACTATTACTGTGGTGTTTTATTGAGACTTCCCGTGAAGCTTTAAAACCAACATGAACTTGTTGAGAGAGGAGAAAAAATCACGTACTTTTTCGAGGTAGTAGTAGCAATAATAAGCCGCGTAATGACTTCACAACATGGAATGGAACGACAGTCTTGCTGCCTACTCCAAATAAATCCAACCTCCAGTTTCTACTCCAGACTGAAGATTAGGCAAGAATTCTGGAGGGAAACAATAATCATAACAATAAACAAGAGACAGTTTTGAAAAGCAAACAAGGCATACAAAACGCAATATATTTTCTTTGTTTTGAAACGAGGAAACATGAAAAAAACAATGTTGAACACATTACTAAAACACAATTATTTTTGTCAAGACACATCAAAATATAAGGGACCAAGCAACTTTGAGGATTTGGGCAACCAAATTCCCCAAAATTGCCTAACAGTGTGTCCCTCTAATAAACGAGTTCACTGTGCACTGTGAAAAAACAGAAAATTACATAATCGATTGTCATTTTGCATTGAGTGTGGGGAGGGTTGATTTGATGAATTTGGACGGCAGTTTTGATTATTATCTTGATGCAAGTCAACTTTAGAATTGACGAGGTTAGATTTTTCATTCTTTGTAAAATAGCATTTTTTTAAAGTCACCGGCTTTGGTTGTCAGGTACGTTTATTTTGAAAGAAAAATTAAAAAAAGAGCAAAAACGGAAAAGTCTAAAAGGTTTGCATAAGGGCACTTTTTTGTAGTATCCTGAGACAGAAACAGCCATGAATATTAGAGAAGTCAAGAAGTAGTAGTCTTTCTTAGTTACTTTTAAAGATAAGAGATGGCGCTACCTTACCAGCAACTTATTTTTTAGCAAAATAATCTCAAAATGAAAGTTTTTCATTGAAGTGCAGTTGCCTTTTGCATAAGGTTTTCTGAGTGAGCCAATTAAAACAACATTCAAGGGCTCTAGTAAGAAAATAGCCAGAACTACTAAACAGTGTATTAGCGCCATCTATGGTTGAAAAAAGGCAAGAAAGACATATTTTTCTGTTGCTTAAGAGGTCAATCTAAAGCTTACTCTTCTGCTTGAAACAGAAGGAGCTTAGATTATTATTACTTTTTTCATACAAGCAAAACCGGAATTTTTAAGGGAGGGAGAGATGAGAAAATAAAGAAAGCCATTTGAGATATTTTTTTTTTTTGGAAAAATTGCTTAAATTGGAGGGGGTCCATTGATATACTTTAATTCTGGATAAAGAAAATGAAATCTGGAAACTCCATTGCATCCACTATGAAAGAATCCATGATGCGGGTGGTGGTCTGTTGAATTCCAAGCGAAAAAAAGCATGACCATCAAGAAAAACTGCACTGGGAGTGCAACTCTCATAATTCGTTTGAACCAACTATTGACTGATTTGTGGTCCACAGTGAAATCTTCGTCGTCATCATCATAGTCATCCACATGATTATTGGTCTGGGTTCCAGCGCAAAGTCTGAAAAGCAACAAGAGAGAGAAATCAAAAAAGGCGCCAAATTAATGAGGGGCATCAGATATGCGCGCCAAAAATGAATGATATGTAGATCTGTCCCCATAGTGTGGGGTTTATTATGAGACTTGAATCCTCAATAAGTTTCAAACAAAAGAGTTGCCTTTTTTGTCACTACCAGTACATAGTATGTACTCTAGAGTTTTCCTCGCTATTTTTCCCAGCACAATTAGAGAGGCACTATTTAATATGCGTAGATGCAAATGAGGCATTAATGGGACTGTGTGGGGTCGCGCTCATGAGTCCCCATAGTCTTCTTCTATGAGTATGGGGATAGGGATTGTTGCGTGTGTGGCATGGGGAATTAGATGATAACTGTTGCAACCTATAAACCTGGCTAAAAAGAAGTGAGAAAAAATTCATTAACGAGCTTGCATATTCTCTCATAGCCTTTTGTCCTTAATCAGACATCTGGGAGGCAAATGAGTTGAGCAAAAAACTTCCTACGATGCAAATCATAATGATTTTTTTTGTTCTTTCATTGGGAACCTTTTTTGTTCTTTTTTTCATTTATGGGAACTCAAACGAACTTTTCTGATTATGATTTCTCAAAAAGTATCATTTTACAACATTGAGAGCTAAAGAATTTTCGCGCTCAAAATTAACCCAGATGCAAATGTTGGAAAAATAAGTGTCAAAAAATATGACGCAAAAATTCCAATGAGACATTTTTGAATATTTACCAACAGTGTGGCTTAGACAAAATTGGCTTAGCTGTAATGGTAGCTTATACTAAGAATAATCAGCCTCGGGCAAACAAAAGTTATAAAGTGTTAAAATCTCAAACTCGTCACGGTGATGCTGCTTAGAGTTGACCGGCATGCATGGAAGATTGGATTGGCATACATTAACGAGTTTTGTTTTGGGGGCTCCTCTGCAGCTAGAAGAGCTAGGCCATTTATCGTTACAACCCATCTTTGTGGTTTGTGGCACAGCGGGGTTCGCGCAAAAAAGCCGTACTAACGCTGCTGTATGTCGACTTTCATCTACATACAAAGTTACTTCAGCCATTTTTGAACGACAGCAGCGGGGGCCCCCACGGTGACTTGCTATAATATTGACAGATTGCACATCATAGCCAGTTTTTGCCTATGAACCCACGGATCATTTCTTACTCGGAGAATGACCTACGTCTTCAGGAGCCACGGGATGCCCAAGTACCCCCATCGAGCCTTTAAAAGCCATGTGAACACAGACTATGCAAATCAGCCAAATTATTTATAGCCCAAAGACCAGCGGGACCAAATTACACGGCAACATTTTCATCTGATTGAGAAGATGGCCATTCAAACTTCAAATGGCATGAAGAAGCTAGGCATAGGCAAGAAACTTTTAATAGTACATAGGAAAAAATGAAAATAACCTTGCAGCTCTCTCCGTAGCTTAGTTGCCAAATGACAAAAGTCGTTCAAGAAAGAAGAGTATGAAATGGTAAAAAATAAAGTTTTGAAAAGTTTCTAAATGAGAAGTTAGAGTTACAAGAATACTTGGTAGAACTTGAAGGTTTTGTGGAGCAGAAGGGAATGACTCCATTTGTTTGAATATTAGCTGCGCTTTTGTCTTCCACTAGAATGGCCTCCCGAGGCTATGAGACATAGTTAGGTGGCGAGCTTTATGATCCTCGACAATGGTACCATTTCGGATTTCACAGAGACAATTCCAGTCGAGCCTCAGAATTCCCTAGTGCGCTTTTTAGCCCGCTCCTCGGTTTGAAGAGACTCCAGACTACCCTTTTATTCCCTATGCAAATCTCATTGAATCAATCCAGTGAAACTTGTTCATCTTATTGTCAATTGTTCGTGTACACTCTCTCCCTAGACACAATTCCACTTTACGTATGCAGATTGGCTTTCCCGTTGGGCTACAACAATTCCCCTCCATTTCCTTAGCAAAAGAAAAAGTGCCCTAATAATTTCCTTAGAAACAAGTGAGTGAGTGCAGTCCAAAAAACACGAAAATGCTATCTATTAGCTTTAATAGCGGAACTCTCATAAAACTTGACAACCTAATTATGTCTAAAACTACCTATATAATGGCAACGGACCCCTGACTCTATCTCTCCAGTATACCAAAAAGTTGACGACGCTGCCTGACGACACTCTCGTAAAAAACAACGACTCCATTCATATTTAGGGCCAAATGATTCATGAGTAGGTGCATCTCCGTTCTTCTTCGACTACTTATTTGCTTTAGTAATTCGAGAGAAAAAGTCCAGTAGCAGGTTGAGTAAAAACGTGTTATTTAGACAAAAAAGCGTACGTGCCTACCATTGACCCAGCTATATGATTTACGAGAGTTAGTACCAGGCTTGCCTACAATTTCTGAATAAATATTTTCACTAAACAAAGTGAAGTAGCGGAACCAATGACAGTAATGATTAGCTTAGCCTCTAAAACCAGTAATTTTGAGGTGGGTTAGGGAGGAGTCTGCGGCCATAATTCACCCGCCCTTCAAACATTTCAGCACCGTTTTTATGACACCAAAATAAGGTTGACCCGATAGTTAACTCCCACTCTGGTTATCAGTTTTAGAAAAAGTCAAAAGTACACTTGAAGTTAATGAGGATCATTAAAAGTTTTGATGGCATTAGTAAAGTTACTTCAGTGTAAAAGTAAGGGAGGGCAAAAAGGACTAATGAGAGTCCATGATCATCTTAGAACTGGAAGGTTCCACTTTAATTCAGATTGATAGCAGACTTCCATGTCAAACAATGGCGCTTTTTTGTTATACATTCTGTCTCCTTTGCCGTTTACATGGCCCCCTACCACGAGGCATTGAGGCTATACAATGTCATGATTTAATAGGCAGAAGAGGCATCAACACTTTACAAGACTTCACTTTTGATTACCACAAAAAAAAATCCGATTTTTCTCTACAAGCTGCTATAACTATGTTGTACCAGAAAATGTTGACAAATGAAATTATCTGATTGTTGTCTGTCTATGTACTTCTCAAACAGACTTTGAATAATGAAGGAAGCAGCAGAGATGTGAGTCACTTCTCTAAAAAAAGAGGATTAACTTACCACACTTTGCTTTTAGCCGAGGGTGCATTCTGATTGCAGATATTTACACTCCCCTTCTACACTCAGACATCACAAGAAAAAAACTCTATAGAGTGAACTCACAGGGTAGAAATACTAGAGGGGAAATGTGGCTACTTTTCTATGGATGTAATCAAGACCTCCTTCCTCTAACACACTAAAAAAGCCCTAAGTGAGCTATTTCAAGAAAAGTTTCCTTAAAAAGACATTAGAATTTCGAAGTATTTTGCCATAAAGAAATCGTTGAAAATCGTCCAATCGGGAAGATTGACATATTAACGCCATCTAACCAATTACCTGTAATTTCGGGATTCTTTAAATTAAACAAGTTCGCTTCGATCACTTTAGTTTTAAAAATTACACTTCTTTAGCCAGTTTTGTGTGCTGTTCATTCTATGAAGAAACTTTGACTGCAATTGAGTATGAAGGGCGAAGGCAAAGCTTTCTTCGGGATAGAACTGAATTGTAAGTAACTGACCGACGTGACCGTTTGTCATGATTTGCACACGGTGCAGCAGTAGCTGCAGTAGTCCCGGCGAAACGAAATGGTGCGTCCAAATGGAAATAATGGGGAAAATATGGCCGCTGCTAGTAGCTACATACCAAATCCTCTCCTACCCTTATTACGACATTATAATGGAATAAAAAAGTGGTTGGTGAAGCTCAACTTACCGATGGACTCTGGATACTGAGGTGGTCTCCACTTGCAATCTCTCTTCTAAATCAGAGGTGCTTGTTTTCAGGGTCTGCAAGAAAGAAAAGAAACGAATCGAAACAACATTTACATAACAGGTTTCAGCTTTTTTCATCAAGATACGATTAGATATCTCTCGACTCTTCTCAAGTATTTTTAACAAGATTAATGGTCGTCACTTTTTGTTGCTTGGGACAACAGGCAATATAACTTCCAAAGGAGTCTCATATGTCTCTCGCGCGCGCATGGTTCTTCCTAATAGTTGCCGCGGCTTTTATTTGAAGAATTTTAAAAAAAGCTTACCAGGGCGATTTCTTGTACCAAATTGCTGTCCAAGGATAGTTTTTGTTCCAAATCTTGTGCCAAAAGCTTCATTTTGGTTAAAATGGCTTCTTCTGAATCACTATAAGACTCTGAAATGCCACTGTCTTCCGTCAATGAGAGTGAATCCATCTGAAAAATTGAGAGGATGTCGTTAAAAAAATATTGTTTGCTACTGCTGCTTGAAGCTACACTTTTTTAAATGAGAAGGAAATGCGGTGAAATGTGAAATTGATGCGTGAACTTGATCATAAAAGATATTGACCGTGGCAAGCCAGGTTTTTTTCAACACCATCTAACGTAACCATTTTTCGTGCCACTATCTCATGTTAACCGATCATCTAATGAAAGTCAAGAAGGCTATGAAATATTGCAGATCAGCCTGGCCTGGCTCCAGGCCTCAACATCTAATCAAGCTCATGGCTCTTCCGCTGACAACACATTCCTTAGCTCAAAATATTTCACTTGTCTTTTAAATCACACAGTTTGAAAAGGGTTAAAAATGTCTCACTAGGTATCATTGGAATTGAATATCAACCTTTTAAATATTCTATAAAGATGTCAGAATTTTGAAGAAGTTTATCCCAAAGAAATCGGAGAAAGTCCAAAAACCGTTTCACTTGGGATTCCTTTCAAATCCCTGATTTCTGCAAAACCCTATTTAGCACTTTTCCAAAGATAAAAATTCCTTTAACTAAAAAGAGATCAGAACATTGCATTTCTGGCCATTTATCACCTCAGGTGGTGGCCCAGGGAAAAATGGAAAAAGTCCAAGTGTTGCTCTGGCACCCGGCTCCAAATACCAGCTTGTCATAGGAGGAATTTATCTGTAGGTTGCATGCAAAACGGTAGTTATATTTTTCATCTTGTTCTAGCACATGCTCACACCATCTTAGCTTCTTTCTCTCTCCAAGATTTTTTTAACTTCTTCTTCACAGAGTATTAAATCAGATGGTCATTGTGCAACGGGTTTAAGAAGTTGACCCCCCATCGCACTTCTCCAAGAGCTTCATGACAAATGTGAAAAACTTTTCTACATATCATGCTAATATTCAAATAAGCAAAAGAACTTTGAAATCATCTTTGCTTGTAGATGTTTTTTTCGGGAGATTGATTATCGTAGGTGTTAGTAGTTTTATTAGTCTGGAGCCCTTTTTCAACACAATGGAGCGGCACTTCCTTTTGTGGACCTTTAGAGACACTAGCATCTCCCTTTACTAATAGTCCATTCAAAGTGTAGAACAAAAGATTTATACTCATTTTATGGTGCATTCCTTTCAAACCACTGGCAACATCACTGATTTTTTAAAGCTTTCTTGCTTCAATGATTCATGCATTGAGAAAAGTCAGCAGATTTCTATTTATGGTAGACCTGCCATAAAATAATGCTGGCGCGCTGTTGGAAGATTCAAAATGGTATGATGCTAATCTGAAGAAGTAGAGAAAATTGAGCTGTTTTGATGAGAACAGCCTTCCAAGTGTATTTGAACATGAAAAGGAGGCATATATGATGTTAGTGGTAACCATATGAAGGGTTCATCTAACTACTAACTTGATTGTGATTTATTGCGCTTCTTCAGCTCATCGCTAGCTGGCGCTTAACTGCTGAGTAGTCCTCTTGAGTGGGCACCAAATATGAAGACAGCTCGGATCTTTGAAATTATTGCCAGTCCTACCATTCACTCTAACTCTGCCCTACAGCCAAGCAATGATGAAAATTGCTTATTAAAAAGATGATGTTTACCCCCTTCTGAGAGGGGGCTAGCTAAGCACATGTAGAGAAAATCAGCCCTTTTTAGCAGGCCCTTACTCAGCTTAGGAATGTTAGCATAGCATGACTCAGTCATAACTTAGATTAGAGATTACCCAAAAATCTCCAAAACATCATAACAGGATATATTTGAAGATCTCCAAACACTTTATGCTTAAAATGACGTTTAAGCAAGTATTATTCCGATTTCCCGATTTCCTCCAATTTCTTTAGTATGAAAAACGTCAAAATTAAGATTCATTCAAATTCCCTTTCAATGCCCAGTGAGACATTGTTTGCTATTTTAAACCACCGTGAGCAAAAAGAAGAAGCTCAAAGTAGGGGTTTTGAAAAATAGTCTAAAATCTCTGGTGGTGAGTGCATTTCTTGTGGAAAAATAGCCTAATTTCACAGACCTGACCTGATATATATAAACTTTTGCTTTGCATTGAGGTAGGGTGGCTGCTAGAGTGGTAGAAAAAAAAACTAACTCAGGAGCCAATTTTGGCGCTCTTGTCTTGTGCAATCAGAAGGGTATAGTAATTTGGCGCGTCCGTCGGACGTGATGGTCTCACACATAAAAAAAATCTTCCTTGGAGGTAAGAACTTCTACTAAAAATTGGGAGATGCATGACTTAGAGACATTTTCCTAAAAAATACTTTTTTTCCGGCACAACTGCAACTTTGGCTGGCAGGAGCTGCCTCCTCGCGCGACGACGAAAATAATTTGTATTCAGCTCAGACAAAACTCATATTGGCTCTGGCATGGCATTCCTTTGCAAGGAGAAGAACCTCCGAGCTGGTATGAGGCTAAGCGGAGGCGCTCTATGCTAAAGGAAAATTGACTTTTTTGCCAATGTACACTGTGTTAATAGCTTTTCAAAGTGGTCGGAAACCCAGTCTCATATATTAATAAATAAAGCAACATAATTGGCCTTAGATTTGAACTAAATAAAATGTAATTTTGACCTCATTTTGGCCCATGATTGTAGACTTTTTCGATCCCCTCCAGCCCGATTTTTAAAGGTATTTTTGACCTTTGACTTTATGATATATGCTTGCCCTTAGACACTTATTGGGGTAGAATAGCCCAGTGTGTAACTTGTTATGCATAATGAAAAAATTCCGGAATTCTCTTTCATTTTTGGATTTCCCTCCTAATGAAGTTCAGGTGAAATATGTCAGTTTTATATTACCATCCAGAAGGGTAAGGGTAAGAAGGCAGAATCTTCTCTTCTTTTTCTTCTAGGGTTTGGCTCTACTGCAATATCAGAGAAGAAGGGAGCTTTCTCCTAGTTGAAATTCTGCTCGAGTGCGTGGGAACGGGAGAGCATACTGATGTCCGACACTTCTTCCAAAACTACCATTTCTGGCACAAGAAAGCAACACAAGAAGGAGAAAATGGCGGTTGAGAAATAATGAGCAGACCCACTTTTGATTGGCAAATAAAAAATGCTGACCAACAACTAGGGTGGGTCCATATTTCGAAAAATTAATGTCCTATTTCAAAAAAGTTATAAAATTGGCCCAATATGTAATTCTGTACAAGTTTGAAAATCACTTAAAGTGTCCCATTAGAATGTTGTTGTGAAATGAGACTTTTTGAGAGATTTCCAACATTATGTTCTGCTCTGTTGGATATCTAAGCAGGTGCTAAACATACAAAAACTAAATCTCATAAAAACAGAAGCTAATAGGAACAAAAAAGCAAAAAAGTGAGAAAAAACCTTTGTTCAAATCATCAAATCATGATGCATTGTTTTAGGTTTCTATCTGAAATCTGATATTGATTTTCGAAAAGTGACACCACCCTAATCAACATGCCATCATGTAGGTTGTTTCAACCTACCTACCTAGACCTACTGCCGCTACTATCATCTAGGAAAAGTAATGGTCTTTTGTCTTAGGTGACTCGATCATCGTCATCAAAACAATTCCAGATTGGCAACAAAAGATATCAACGGTGGTGATATGTCTCAAACTATTTTTTCTGACGCAAAAAATCCACTTTCCCACACAGGTCATACAGGCTGGACATTTTTTTTTTACTGAAGAGGCCGCCGCCATAGACATAGTCTGAATTCGCTACTTGTCATCCGGACCCCAAAGAACTTTATATCATCGACTTTTTACCAACGTCCCATCAATCCGATGCCTATCATCAGACCTTCAAACAAAAAAACCTTCCAAACTTCGTTCCAAAGATATTAGAATTGTGTTTCTACAGAGACAAACTGTTTTTCAAGATTTTCCACCGAAACTTGACTTGCTGCTGACCATTGTCATGCTCATAGGCATCCGTCACTGCCAAGTCACAGTCCCCAATTATTGTGACAATGACTGCATGTTTGTCATGTTTATCAGCTCATCGAACGAGGAAAAATATGCTTAGCATAAAAATGAGCTTTGTTCTCACCAAGCAGGTGGTGCCCGAACATTGCTGGATGCTCAATATGTTGCCAATCTAGCAAACAACCAGCACCAGCTAACTTTTTTTATGGAAAAAATGTGTGACCAACAAAGAAAATTAGCAGCCACCCAAATTCTAACTTGGCGAGAGACCAGAGTTGGAAAAGTTGGAGAGTATGTATGTACATTTACATTGAAAGGCCATTTGTAGGAAATAAAAAACGAGTCAGCACATCGCAATGTCGACGACAACCATCTCTAGGGTCTATTACTGTTAAAAGCCTTCTCTGATGGCGCGAGCACATTGCCACACACATTCTTATACCCCAAACTTTTTTAAACAAGGGGGAGGGCCGGGCTAGTGGCAACAGGAAAACACCAGCCATTATTTGAAGCCCCTACTCCACAATCTTGACCTTGTGTGACTGAATTTTGAACTGGAGAATAAATGGTCATTGAGACCATGTCAGACTTTTTACACGTTTTTCTACTTTGAAAAAACATACCGACCGCCTCCTTTGAAGACTTTGAAGACTGAGGTACTTAGACTTCCAAATTCTCTCCTCTTCTTTTCTAGCAGTGGTAAATGGGTGCAAATTGATTTAGTGACACTTTTAAGGGGGGACCTCCAAAGTGGGATGACATCCTTCAAATAATCCCTACCACACCCCTAGAATAGATGGGAGATGCCTTTGCCTCTCCCCAAACCATCTGTCTTTAAGACAAAAAACAGTTTTATTGGAGTCAAAAACTACTTCGAATGTTGACCCCTTTTACTGCCCCCTTCATTCCCCCTCTTTAGTATTTAAAGGAAGGAAGTCGGAAATTTCCCTTAATGACTTTCATTAAAACAGGTGTGTAAGTTGTTGTCTCTCAGGTTTTTTTAGCAGTTTGAATTGTTGTGGGGTCTGAAAAACAAATTCGAGCATCGTCATCTTCCTCATGAATCTAAGCTCCCAGTCTTTTCTTTTCCAGATAGCCATCTCATATGTAGATCGGATTTGGGAACCTACAAACGACGTCCATACTGGTGATTTATGAAACAGTGGAAGTAACTGGACATATTCCATAAGAATGGTGGACAAAAAATGGACAATCCAATCCATGAAAGACAAAAAGGTGTTTCCCAAATGATCCATATTTATAGTAAACTAATGTCCATAATGGAAGGGAACTACTACGAATTGTGGACAAAATGAACAATTAAGAAAAAAGGTGCATTGAAAATGATCCACAATGAAAAGAAATTAATGTCCACGAAATTTTTGACATTTATGGACCATAATTTCCAAATTGTAACTACGTAGCTAGATCTTTAAAAGAAAGAGAAGAGAAACTGGGGGATCGAGCTTGGCTCAACCACAAATCTTGTCCATTGATTTGTCTGGCTACCCCTTCTTCTCATGATGGTGTACATAGTCGCGCAGCCTTTGAGCATTCGTTACGGAGCATTCATGGAATGCAAATGCCATTATAAATTGTGGAATAAATAGAAGGTGATGACTAGGCTGGCTAATTTCATGCTTCTTACCTTCTTTCGCCTTCCATGTTGTTGTCTTTGGCCACCAGATAATCCAGATCCTGTGGAGTCATTGCCTTTGATGTTTCCCAGCCGCTTGGACTCGATCTCAAATTGCAGCAAATTGGCGTAAGTAGACTGCGCATTGACCAATTGAGTATTTGTCCTGGAAAAAAAGGCAGAAGGAAACCATTTTAATTGAGTCTTTTTCCGGGCCATAAATCTAAAAGCCATGTGTCGCCAAGACAAGTTAATTTCACAACACAGCTACTGCTACGCTCTCCAGTCTCAGTAGATGACGAACTTTGAAAATAAATTTCAGGAGGAGGGTAGGAAATGATTACAAAAGCAACTTCATTTCTAGAGGGCCATAAAGAAGACACGAAAGTAAATGAGAGATGATGGCTGGCTGTGAAAATAGTGAGACAATTTATTTCTTCCTTTCCGAATCTTGATGAAAATCTCAGTGGAATAAAAGACCCTAACTTTTTGCTGATGAAACTTGAACTCTAAATATCTAGTGGACGTAAATTCATTTATCGGTGGACACTAATTTCTGCTGACCAAAATCTTTGAATTTTGTTGGACAATAATGGACAGTTGGACACAAATATCTGATCTTGTGAACATAGATAATTGCAATTGTTTGTGGACACTAATAATTTACTTGTGGTGGCAAAATCCTTCAATTTCCCACTTTTCAAAAGGGATTTGATTTGAGTCGTACAATATGTACTGACGAAAAAACTTGCTCATTGGGGCGTGTTTAACGCAATGCATAATAAAATCTGTCTCATTTCCATTTTTTCTCGTCTCGCTGCCGTCCCCTCTCCTTGATTTGACACATTCATCACTCCTGTTTTACTCTGGGAACAAAAATAGATGGGGAGCTAGAGATTTTGTTCTTTCCAAGGTAAATGAAAGATGGCGGGTGGGATATTTATCTGCCAGCCCGTCATATTTTCATCCTATGGTTGGTTAACCCGCTGCTAACCCGCTGCTTTATGCGTCTTGGACAAAACTATAATATGTCACTGTACTCTAGAGAGAAAAAAGCTAGCGAGTATATCAATCCCAATCCTATCTGATAATCAATTTTTCACTGTCGGGATGCTGTCCTACTCTCCGTCTTGTGGGGTTTATCGCATTCCTCTCACTTATTCTTCACCATAAAGATGAAGGGATAAAGCAATAAATTATAAACTTGTTCTACGCTCTTCATATTTGCAAAATCTACTTTAGTTTAGGATTGAATTTGTTGCAAATTAATTCGAGAAGCACTGGACAATGGACATAATTATCGCATCAAGTGCACATTGATGTTCGCCCCATCATGTATTTTATGAATTAGTGGCGGCATATTATAAACAGTGGACATAAATTGCCCAATGGACATAAATGTTCGCCCCTGTGTATTCTATGTAATGCAACAAATTGGAGAGGAAAATTAATCCAGTACAAGAACTGTAGTCAGTCTATCTAATGGCCTCGGAAAATGACATTCTGCTCTTGAGTTCCCTTGAGCCGAAATAAGGGCACATTTGGGTCTCGTTTAACGACGTTAAATGGTCAGCAGCCATATTTTCTGATGGAATGAATGGACCCCCTCAGAGCAAATTCCTTACCGTACTAAAAAAGAAAGAAGACTTCTACTGCTTAGTGCTGATGGAATTTTTTCAGTGCGTGCATCGAGCACTTTAAACTTTGCATTACGATTGCACGCCATCTACTAAAAATGGATTTCGCGCAGCTCTTTAACACCTTGGAAAGAGAACCCCCCAAATCTTATTTTTCTGGATTTTCATCCCCTTTTATACACCCGAAGATCAACTTTAGATTGTAGTACTTAGCAGTAAATTGTATCGCACAATAGGGACAAATTCATAGAAATGGAATCGATCGCGAAATGTCAATGCCAAAGATAAGAAGGGAATGACTCAACACCAAAATACATACGAAACAAGAAGATCTTTACTTCTTTTTTTCCTAATCTAATTTCGAGATTGTCACGTTGTTTGAACGTGCTTGCATAAAAAAAATCTGATTGAAAATAGAAGCACAGTGTTGGAAAATCCGCGAAAATATCACTTAGGCGAAAATAAACCTTGAGGCGAAGATTCAAATAGTTTTACTTTGAAAATAAGTCTACGGTTTTTAAAATGAGACATTTTGAGTTACTTTCCAACACTGTGTCGTCCCTTTCGATACTAGTGGATAGGAAATAATCGTCTTTCTAAGAAGTCATCGTCACGTCTGAGTAGATCTATTTCAGGCACGTGCGAACATGGCCTATCTCCCATCTTTTTTTCTTGAAAGAAAAAAAAGCTGGTTAAGCAGCTTTTTTCCAAGAGAAAACTGAAATTGGAGAAGAGAATGTTTCTCCTATGTGTTGTCTAGTCTACTGAACAATTCATCATCATCGAAAAGATGTATCAGTTGAGATAGGGACCCGTGACAAGGTTTCAACTTGGTCAAGTTGACAAATATCAGTTTTGTCAACTTCTTCGCCTTGTTACCCTGTCTTCTTCTGCTTCCATTGGTATTTTGATCAGTGGAGATATGCCCTAGTCTCTCTGGCTTAATTGGCCCTCAGTAACGCCAGCTAACGGCCCATTTCTTAGCATATTTTTCTACTACAGCACACACACACAAACAAGTTGGGGAATGTCAATCGAATTCCCAACACAACTTTAAAATTAATAAACTTCTGAACTAGAATGTTGATGGTCACTGTTTGGTATTCATCACTTTGAATGCTATGGACTGGAGAGCAACAGTGAGTAAACTGGATGAGTTGACTAAACTAAGCTAGAGTTCAATTTCCCAGTCTAAAATCGTCCAGTCATGCATGCATCACTATTTCTCAGCTTCTCAGCAGCACTACTGGTCTTTTTTTAGCCATTCAGATCGATCAGTTGTAGCCTGAATGAAAAAAAGGGGAGCTTCAAGATACATGGATAAAAATGGAAGATCCCATTTATTTCGATTATCATCTCTGATCCAATCCAACTCCAAGTGACTATGGAGTTTGTGTCGTTAACCAATTGAAATTCCCAACTAATTCCAGTTTGGAGTAGAAGAGAAGACTGTTGCTTTTAAAAAGATAAAAGTAGGGAACACATTCTGCTGCTGGTCAACTCGATTCTTTCATATTAGGCGATGACGGACATGTCCCCTGGGAAGCATTATCCCTAGACTCACACTTACACTTGTGCAAATTTCATTCTCCAGCTCCTGAAGGGACATTGAGGATGTTATGGCGAGCAAATGCCCTAGGGACAAGGATGATCGGAAAGGCGAGAGGAGGAAAGTGGAACAAATTCCCATTTTCTGTAAAAGCCTCATGGCAGATCAGAGTAGGAGTCCAAAGCTTTACCGGCGGCTATTTGCCAGCTTTCTCTTTTTGATAGAGAGCCAGGGAATGCAAAGGCAAACTAATCTTGGCTCATTAAGCATTCCCCTGCTTCCACAAAAGGGATTTTCTCGGGGATTTTCTGGGAAAATGTGATATGTGTGGCTAGGAGTAATTATAGCACAATTATCACCCAAATGTCATTAGTTATATTATTAGTGACTTACTTATGGAAAGCTTCGTCCCATTTGGAATAAAGTCCCACCACGTGGTCTTTGAGCCCCTGGGTAATGGAGGTTTCTTTACGAGGCCGGGGAAAATGTTGAAGGTGATGAGGGTAGAGGTGTTGTTGTTCCGCTGGCATCATTTCTGATGATCCTGGATTGTTATGATCACTTGTCATCATCATCTGTGATGATCTGAGGAGCTGTTTACTGTGATCCTTTCGTCCCAACGAGGAGGGAGGGGTGTTGAACACCACTCCTGGACAACAAGACAATTCCGCCAAAAAGTTATGGATCTCCACATTGACACGAAACAAATCCGATTTCTGCCCGCTTAAGTCCACCAAAGAGGTCTGTAAAAAAAGTGGAACAAGTGCAAAAATGAGTTAAAAAGTTGGGCTTGACTTATTCGACGAATTCTAAAATTGTACATTTCATTGTCAAATCTTGAACTGAGATCTTTGACATTGAAAAGTTGTAATCAATAATCTAAGGCACATATTTAGTTTTTGAATAAACTTGATTTTCATGGGCATTCTAAAAGATAGATATTCTTGAAAAATATGTAAAAAAAGTTCGGACTTTGGAAAGTAATTCTCATGCTAAAATATATTCTACCTTTGATAACATGGTGTGAACCGTAAAATGAGTTTAGAAAAGGATCTTTGCTTCAGTCAGTAAGAGGATAGAAAGCAATATGCATACGAAATCAGGAACATTGGGACATATGTAGCAATAATATTCTTTACGACTATTGTAGAGGAATAAAAGATGAGAGGCAGAAGAATAAAAAGGGGAACGAAGAAGAAACGGAAAAGATAGTAGAACATGTGAATCAGATCGTAGTAGTATGCGCGGCAATTTTCCGCCCCAACTGATGTCAGACGGAGCAAAACGCACTTTTTGGCCCATTTCGGGATCGAGTCCAACCCTTCAATTACAATTACCGGATCAAAAAGAAACTGTGCAAGGGGGAGTTACACACTGGAATAAAGAAATGAAAAATGAGGGCTATGAGCAATTGCTCTGCATGGAATATGCTAAAAAGGATGGGAGTTGAAGCTGCTGACGAGTTCATAAAAAAACCTTCCGTAGCCGCCGAGTTGAACCGTGACCTCAGACTCCCACTGCTATTGAGTGACAATGAAAGATGGCCAGAAAGACCCGATGTCAAATTGCATTTGATAATGCAGACATTTCTATTAAAGCCACAGCCTCAAACCTTCATTACAGCTCACTCCGTTGCAGTCAAGATATATCGTTTTAAAATTTTCACAAAAAATGCTTTTGGTTAAAAGAATTTTGGCGGAAAATGAAGTTCGACATTTTGGGGTAATTTTTAAACTGTATGTATTTTTGGGTTTATAATTTCTTTTTTTCTTTGTCGCATTGCGACGAAATTATTTTTTTATAAACCTAACCTAAAGCTTACCAGAGGATTTTTATGATCCTTGGCTCGTAAAACACGCTGAGCTTAATTGATTTCGGCCCAACAGCAGCTGAGGAGGAGAGCTTATGCTCACTCACGAGAGGAGATGAGTAAAAATTGAAGAGTCTTTTTTAAAATGGGGCAATTTGTATGCAACGGCGAACGCGCGACAACAGCAATCACTTCATAGTTTCACGGGGATGACAGCGGTTATTAATGATGAACTTTTAGTCTCATGGGGAGAGATGATATGGCACTGCAGACTATAACAAAAAACCCTTCTCCAGTCCTACATATTTACATATGAACGTTAAAAAATTAAGAAAAATTAGCAAGCAGGGCAGGTCCGCGGGAGACTTTATAAAGTCCTCCATCCGACCAAAGAAGGTTACATCAATCAACTTTTAATGCCATTATGGCCCTTCCAATCCTATAAAGGACTTCAATTCTTGGGGATGGTGGTGTCATGTGTGGTCTTTTGACCACAGTATTGTGACAAATGTTGCTAATTCTGTTGACATTCGACCCGCTCTCTGTTAGGACTCCCCCCTCTAAAAGGTCCCCTAGCCTGGTTCTAGCAGCCTCGTGGCTCTCTTTATTGAGGTACTCTCTTCAGTATACCATACCAGTGGAACTTTATCCCGTGCTGCTATGAGGCACAGTGTGCCAAAGGTCTACTTTTGCTCCATAAAATTCAGTTTTTAAAAACTTACTAAATGGTGAATTTAAATAATTTCGATCAATTAGATTTGGCGGGAAAATTCAAAATTATCAATTGGATTTTTTCGACAAAAATTGGTCTTTGAACACACTGTGTGTTAGGGGATGAAGAGCCATTCTGACTTCAGGTCACGTTCATTAGCCGACACAGAGAAGACAATATCGTCGTTGTCGTCGGTCCTCTCTCTACTCTCATCTAGAGGATCCGAGTTAAAGAACTCTATGGACCCCAACCGTCATGACAAAAACAGTCTATATTTTAGGTCGCATTCTGTTGCACCCAGTCTCTAAAAAGAATTTTAAAATGCCACAGAAACTTGACTAAACCTGGTCCTATCAGTGACAAAAAATGGGATGCAATGGGTGGAATGTCTGTATTGCCCGGGTGACGAAATTAAACACCGACTCGGGGTCAAAAGGCACATGTATGTTGGTTGTTGTTGCGGCCAAGATGAAAAAAAAAAAAAAAACTAAAAGCCTCCTCATCTTCTCGTTTTCCATTCATTGTTTACAAGAATTTCCCACATACAAATGAGCTCTTAGAATACGATCAGCACTTAAAGTTGCCCCCCTCTCTTCGAAAATTCATTTTGCAGCCCAGTCAACTCAAAATGGACTTCTAAAGATTTTGAAGGTAGATTTTTTTGGAACATGAAAAATGGTTGGATCAACATTTTTTTGCTACTTTACCATCTAATCTTAGCGTATCATCTACGTTAGAACAAAGATGGTCACAAACTTGATCTATCATCATTTCAAACAATCATACACAGTGTTGGAAAATCTTTCAAAATGTCTTATTTCATCAAAAGCGAGCTACGATTATTTTCAAATGAATGATTTTCGATTTTTCGCGCTAAAAGCCAATATTGAAATTTGAAATCTAAAGGTAGAAATTCAAATGATACTTTTTTTTTGATTTTCTAACACTGTGAAAGTTTCCAACTGTTATTCCCATCATCATGATATCATAACATTAGTAAAGTTTAGTTGCTTAGTGAAAAATTTAAATATTTACAAAACAGAAAAGTAATCCAATTACTTGGTCATTATGCAAATCTTGTGGGATGACAGAAAATATGACCTAGCATCACTAACTGTAATATCGGAATGTTAATCATGAAAGTCAAGCTATTAAAAGTGTACACTGAGACAAGTTGAAGGTTCAAGTCTAAATTATGAACTTGCTGTGCCGTTTTTCCCATTTGGCTTGCATGACTTATGAGACAAGCTGGGGATCTAAACACTTTATGACTAAAGCTTCTAACTCTCCTTCCAAGCAGCAGACTTTACATCTCGTCAAGGGCTTGATTACAAATGACTTTTACCATCTTTTTTGTATTGCCGGAAGCCCTACGGTCATTTTCCCTCAAGTTTTATGTCCTGGATGTGCGCACATTAAGCAACTTTTTCTTCTTTCTCCAGCCCATACCTGTGCACTAGCACTCAAAATCATGTGAAAACTAAAACAATGGAAAAATCATACTAAGGAATGAATTGCTATTTTTGGCGTGAAAATTCAAATGAATTTTTTTTGGTGATTTTAAATCGGAGGGTGGTTGAGCAACTTAGTTGCACAAGTATGGTCTCCCCTCCGTTGTCTCGTTGTGGCAGAAACTCTGGCCAATTTGTATGCATATAACCCCTTAATGAGACTTTTCCGTCATTTTTTCCACGCTACTCTGAGAAAATGCACTTTTTCCTAGTCTACCACCTCCTTCTCCCTCCCTTGCTCATTCAAAAAGTGTAAATGAGCCTGCGTTATTACTTGTCAGGAACAATAAAGACTATCCAAGGGTGGGTGTCCCTTTTATTAGACAATGAAAAATGCGGTCGTTCTTCTTCTACTACTGTTGTTGTGCGAACTTAGTCCCCCTTCTTCTTTTGGCTTTTTGGATTTCAAATGATGATTCTTCCCATACCAAAGTTCTCTTTGTTGCAAGCTAGTCAAAAATGCATTCTATTTACTGCTTTTGGCAGCTCTTTCAAACAAGTACTATTATCATTTTCGATTGTGCTTTGTTGTTTACAAGCCTTTTGGTCTCTTCCAACAAAGATGGGTTAACTCTAAAGTTAACAAGTTGGTGAGATTTTTGCTACATAGATGTCGCTTAATCGAAATAGTCGAGTTTTCTAACAGTCTATCTCTTCGGAATATTATACCCAAAAAGCAGATTACTATACTACTGCTCTAGATTTTAGATTATTCCATGTTTACTTTTTTGCAATGTAATTGGTCCTTTCTTTAGATCTAAATTGAGGCTATAGAAAATTGTGAAAGGGGAGAATCCTTTACATGACATCTTTTAGAAAAAAGGGGGAATGGCAAAATACTAGACAAGTTCTAAAAAAAGTGAGTGAGACTCTACTCTCTCACCGATCCAATTTCTGTTCAATAGAAGTCATAATGATGGCAAAACAACTGCTGCTCCTGAACAAAAAATTTAACAGGATTTTCTGGTGGTCGTCCCTTGTGTCCCTTAGAAACAATCCCATTAGGTGCAGATGTTGACAAGATCATCATTTGAACTGACCAACATTGAAAATATTGCAACTGTTGTATTGGATATTTTGTAAGCAAAAAGTAGTGACATCTGTGCATGTGACAACTCTGAGTCATAGCAGCCAAACTAACTCTCTGAATAATCGAGGAGGTCTCGTCAACTTCCATTGTTTAGCTAAGAGAGCTGTAATTAACATCTCGATAGAGATAGAGAGTAGACCCATGATTGGAAAGCTACTTCTTTGCTCTATCCCCCCGTCTCCACTACTTTTTTGCTTCCTTTCCGAAAGCTAGGGTCTGTAAATTGAATCAGCATCGAAAGCTGACCTGAGCTTCTCTTACTCACGTCTGATCGTCATCATGGACTCTCCTGCCTCTCATCCAATTATTGCTCCATGGACAAGACAGACCTACATATCTTTAGGTGGCAGGGCAATGAAATAACTCTTGATTTCCTTTTCCTGACCTAATCCACAGCGTAGGAAAATAAGTCAAAAGTCTCACTTGGCGTGTGGATCGAGCTATTTTTATTTACTAAGTAGGTAAATAAATTGAATTTTCAAGAACCAAAATCATCGTAAAATTACCTTTCGGCGCGAACATTCAAATGCGACATTTTAGGTGATTTTTAAACACTGTGGCACTTATAAGATTACTAAGAAATAAATGAAACTGCTTAGTAAATCCGGAATTCCGGATCCCAAGATTTTTTTTGGGATTTACTCAATTGTCTGTGATGAGAGAGAGAGACAGAATTGGCTCTCCAACAGAAATAATATCTCTCGTGAGAGAACAAAAAGCTTTTGAGGAGATGATTTAGCACCATGACGCCACCAAAGCCCACCCCCAAAAAAAGAGAAAGCTGAGACGACCCAGACCATCATAATGAACTGGTCCCTGGAGAGGTCAGTCCACATTCTTCATCTACACCTTTTTTTCCCTTTCCCCGCTAGATGTACTAAGCTTTATTGATGTGCTTCAGGTCTTTCTTTTATTGGAATTTTCGTTAGGGGTCAATCCACAAAAAAAAGTTGTGGAGGAAAAAGTCAAACAAGATCCGACAAAGCACTTGCGGTCAAACACCTCTTTATATGGATATTGGTTCTGGGTTTTTTATATTCAGGGAAAAAAAAGAGGAGATGAAGTCTAGATTGACAAGATGTCAACGATCTTTGTCTGGACTCTTGAAACTATGATTGATGGAATACAAAGTAGGTTGCGTGATAATTCAAAAGTCTTTTGCGGAAAAACTATTTTTAAAAACGGATCAGGGAAAACATCAATGAAAAGTCGGAATTTTACGGCTCGAGGTTGCGTGAGATCGGAAAATAATGTTGCGTTGAATAAAGTTACCTTTAGGTTTTCAATATGTTGCTGTAAGTCTTCTTTTCGGTGGAATATTTGTTCTTCATGTTCATGAGGTAATTTGGATTTTTGTAAGTTGGTTTCCAATTTTTGAACGTTGTCCATGATCTTGCCATATGTTTCAGCCAATTGTAGCCTTTGAACGATCATTTGCAAAATCTCTTGCCATTGTTTTAACAAACCTGCAATTAGTGATAATTAATCTTATGGCTACATAAAATGACTCTGCTAAATCAATACCTTTGAAAGACCTTTCTGTCTTTTTCAAAACCACCACTGTGCTATTTTCCGCTCCACTTTCGTCCAATAACTTCAAAATGCAGTCAATATTCTCGTAGCACACATCCTTTAAAATGGTCTAGAAAGACAAAGATTTTCATTTTTGGTTCAAAGATTGTAATCAATTATTCCTTTGCAAATAGTGCGTTTCCTCCTTGTTCTACTTTAGCACTGCTTTGAATATCATTTATCTTACAAGGCTAACTGCACATTTGCACTTTGATTTTAATGATTGATTAGGCTGAGGGGCATCTGAGAAGAAAAAACCTCAGAGAAAAACCAAGACATGCAAGTCTAAAACCACAATTTCCTATTAACTAATTGATGAAAAAAGTCACAACTGCGTTTCGTTTCTATTTTAAAAAGACAAAGAAACTTCAGACAGTTTAGATGACGCTTTATCTTTTCTTTTAAAGATCATGCCAACTTGAAAAAAATATATCTAAGACAACAACTTCTAATTGTTTCTAAATATAGGAACTTTTAAATTGAAAACTAATATCAAGAAAAAAATGAAATGAAAACGATTTTTTTTGTCTAAGATTGCTTCTGAATCTAGATACGAAGATGCAATATCTTTGTCTAAAATCTAGATGATATAAAAGGCAAATTCTTTTTATGAGATGTAACAAGATTTGGGTTAAATATTTCTGTATCGTTTAATTTTGATCGCACTAGTAGACTTTTTACAAGTGCAACCAAAATATTCTTACCAGTTCAACACTGTTTTGGGTAAACTGGTCTTCCTCTTCTAGATTCCGTAGCCTTTGCTTGACCTCGTTCAATTTGGTCCGGGAGAGTAAAACTGCTTTCCAAGCATCGTCAGTCTCAGAGTCAGACATGCTATCATAATGAGATCCTTTTACCTGCAAGCGAAAAAAAAGTTTAAATTGGTTATGACAAGTGATTTTTCATGAGGCAATCATATTTACGGTTGATCGGCGAATTTTGCGTTTGGTTCGTTGAGGTTTTACGGTTCCTTGGTCGAGATCCGAGAATTCATCAGACATGGAATCGATGAATTTGCTGTAGTCGTCTCCAAAATTGAGCAATTTGAGTGTCGAATCCACATCAATGGGCTCGTCGTAATTGTGCTCGCTTAGGTATTTTTCCTAGAAATCAAAAGTCAAAAATTAGCATTTAGAATGACGCCATCATTCATAAAATTGCTCCGGAACGAACGTCGTTTATTTTAGATCCATTTTTAGGTCCGGATTTGTTGACCATTTCCTCTGAAATAATCTGTGCCTGAATATCTCACAGTGGCACTAATGGTTTCTAGCAAAAGGCCTGCAATCGTCCAATGCAGAAGAAAATGCCGCAAAATACAATTGAGTGTGGGAACAATTTTAGTGTAAAATATCATGTGAAACAGTAGTGCTAATTTTTGACACACGATCATTTTTGGACACAAGGAGATTTTCATTTTCTCAACTAATCGTTCGGTTTATTACAGGAAACTGCAGTAGAAGACAAAAAGCTCTGTTCGTCCATTCATCATCAATCATTTTCAAAAAAGCATTAATTTTTCTCCAAAATGATTTCCTTTCCTTTCTTTTAAAAATTACTAAAACCATTACACTTCATAAAAAGTTTTTCAAACAAGATTACATTTCAATTTTAAACCCACACTCCCCCAAAACATCTTTATTAGGGTGTCGTCATGTCTAACTAATAAAGCCATTGCATTAGGTGGTGAGTATGCACTTTGTTAAATTGCCCAAAATTAATTACCTGGTCCCAGAAGTCAGACAACTCCTCCTCCTCGTTGGTTCGAACCACGTCATCAATGATGATTTTGGGCACGACCTTTTCCACTTCAGCTTCAGTAGTTGATTCTGGCAGGAATAATTTTGAAGAGGCTCCATTAGTCTTTTCTTCTGTTGAGGCCACTTCTAAAGAAGCTGAAGGTTGTTTATGAAATAGTAATTCATCTTCGTCCTGGCTAATGGCCTCATTAAGCATAGAATGGTGGACTTCGGCCACCACCGAGTCGACCAACTGCGATAAGCTGGATGCGTCTTTTAACGAGGGGTTATGCGAATCTCGCCCGCAATCCATTTCATCGTCTAAGTCATCGCATTCGTCGCTAGACATCAAAGATTTGGAGCTGGCATGAAAGGAGTGACTGCGTTGTGTCTTCACCTCTGGCCTCAAGTTGCTTTGACCTTTAATCAAAAGAATTTTCTTTACTAATTGAACTACCCTTTGTGTAAACCAATTTACTTGAGGAATGCGTGCAAGTTGTAATCAGACAGTAGTACATACAACAATGGATTTTAAAAGGAGAAGAAGTTACCTTTGGGTCGGTAATCGACGTCAGAATCGTCGACAGGTGTCAAGAAAACCAATTGGTCAGCTCCATGGACTAATTTCCTAATTGAATTAGGACTGGCATAAGCACTCGAGCTATTTTCATTCTCATCCAAACTGTTGAGGTTGTACAGGGCTTCATCTTCGGACACATGTTGAACGAAAAATGTGCCACAATTAGGGTAACCCGCATTATTAGCAAAAGTGGTTCGACTAAAAGTCGTTTCACATTTGCCGGAATTTCCACTTCCCGAACTTTTGCTGAGATCATGCAGATCTTCTTCGGAATCGGAACTGGCCACGATGAATCGGAGACCCGTTTTGGAAGGCGTTGAATGTCTAATTCCGGTTAGATGTGGGCTACTATTTTTGCGGTTATTGGTGGCCTCAGCCTCACCAATGGCCTCAGCAGAACTGCTGATGCCGTCTGCTAGTGAACTGGAATCGCTGCAGCTGCTGGTGTTCATCTTCTCTTTCCTCAGTAGGCACGATCTGGAAATACAAGAGAGAAAAATATTACAGAACTTGATTTTCACAGTAGAGAAGTTACTGTTACAGTTGAGAATTGTAGCAGGAGTAGAAAGGCATGTGTCAAAACAACATTTCTCTGTTTATTAGGGGGAGGCTTTGACGTTTCCTAATCCCTTTTAAAAGCCGCTTTTTGAAATAGATCAAGTTTGTAATAAACACTTAAGCGGATCTTGCTTGTAAACGATATTTTACTTAGAGAAAATCAGATGAAAAATAGACTCTAGAAATGGACCATGAAATAAGAGTATTATCGGGTGTGTTGCTGCTCGAAAAAATCTGCTTTACATTGCATTTGTGGGGGCGTTTGGGACTTTGAGCAGGGAGGTGTGACATGTCACGAGATCGATACCCAAAGTAGGCCGCAGGACATTTCACGAGCGCCAGCTAGGGAGAGTTTGAGCTTGAGCTCATTTTTGAATAATGGGCACAAAACTACTGAATTCATTTAGCTAAATGGCAAAAAATATCTCATCGCATGATTACAAAAAACTCTGCGTTGAAAAAACAATTTTCCACACTTGTATTTGCATTCAATCTTCTTGACAGTCAAATATGCCGAAATGTGAGGCAATTAGAGGAATATTACTCAGCTTCTTTTTTACTATTGCTACCATGCATTTGGTAAAGCAAACTTCTAAAGTACCTCTACTCAACCCTCAATCAAAGTGCTTTAGGAATTTAGAATGGAAAAGACGTGACATTTTGAAAATTCATTCCACCCTAACCTAGAATTGTTATCTTCTCACTTTTCACAATTCTCATATATGCAAAGGAAGGCAACCCCTTCTTTTGCATACGAGGCGTAACGAAAGATTTCTCTAGATTTTCTGACAGCACTTTAAACATACCTGATCCCTAAGAAAACAAGCAAAAAGAGGCAGTAAGCGAAAGGGGATATTTCTAATACGACTACGTGGGGAAATTCCATATGCAACGCAACGGAGATGATATTTTTTGCGCTCGCATTCTTCTTTCGCTACGATCAATATGAGCTCTGCCACGAAGAAGAAAAAAAGCATGACTTTTAGTATTCATTTTCACACCTTTTATTCAGGCAGTAATGTCACGATTTTTCTTTATGAACAGACAGGTGTTTGGCATCAACCATAAATTCTCCAAAATAAGAACAGCTTCTAAGAGTCTTTGAAAAAGTTCGATCGGTTGGGCTTGCAAATCGATTTTGTCTATCAGAAGTTCCTATTATTGCAATCATCCTCCTGTAGGTACCCAACTAATTTTAGGGTACTGCTAAAGCTTTGAGAAATCACCGGCTGAAATGTATTGCAGTTGATTATGAATGCCAAGCAGTTTATCAACATTTTTCGCCAGTCATGATAATCCCAAACCGCATGCAGTGAATAATGAGGTGCGCAATTTTCCAACGTTTGATATTTAGAGCTTCCTCTCTACTGCTAGATTTTACACAAAACTCAAACTCGCTATCGTGGACATCCGGTCGTAATTGATTTACTAATGGTTACTTTTTACTTTGTGCTCTTCTTGAAACCAACGTAGTCGAGTTTTAGGTGTGGAGCTCAAAAGTTGGGAAGCAGATAATAAGGGGGTCATTAGTCATTCCCCAAATCATTCTCGTTGTTGCGTTGCAATTGTTGTCGCAGTGAGAATTTGTCGAGTAGAAAATGATAGTTCTAGTCTATTTCTTGGATTTTGCTAGTATGTAGTTTCTTTGAAGATTATCCTCCTTTGGACCTGAGATAACTTTAGAATTTCTTCTTTGTTCAAACTCCACACGAGTTTGAATTATGAACCTCTTTAGGTCGAGTTGGTCCGTTGGGGGGCACCAAGGTGAATTCATGCGAAATTAATTAGCTCGTGTATTACATTCTAAAGCGACTGTTTGACAAAGCCTCCTGGGCCTTTGTAATATTATTCTAGGCTAAAAAGTTTTTGAAGTTCTAGAGTAGAATTCTAGGTGGTATGTATAATTTTTCCATTGACTAAACTACTTTCCAATGCTAAATTCTCTCTCGACCTTTCATGTTTCTCCTTCACGTTTTCTTATCTCTGATCTAAAAGTTGCTAGAGAGTGAGAATAATAGCCCTTCTCATAATTGAAAAATCGTCCCTCTTTTAAAAAGACCTTTGTCTCTTGAGGTACCCGAAGTCACGTCCTACTATTGTAGTACCTAGACTCACAAGCAGGGACTGCCAATCTTAAAACAAAGTCACACGGGAAAACCTGCAGTTCGAAGCTACAGTTAGGCACGAAATCTTTGGACAAGGGGCAACTCAAACATGATTATTTTCCAGCGATAGCCAATCTTAGAGAAAAATCAAAGCCTCGAAGTTTTGACATGTACGCAGATTTCACTAGCTGTGATGGTAGGTTACTTGTAACATTTCAAGCCTCTTGGGCAAACATCGATCACTGCATGGGTCAACCCCACCACAAACCTGCCATTCATGCCATGCCTCTGTTATTTACACGCCATGAATTTCAATTACTTACAGCAGGGAACTCATTACTACATTCAATTACACAAAGAACAAAATCCTTCAAAAAAGATTGGGTTAACTATCTATTTGGAAAGGTTTTATGCTACCCGTGGGTGTCCAAACCTAAAATGAAAATAATTTTAGGCTAGGATTTCCAAGCAAAAAAAGTTGACACTCGGTTTTTTGTTCAGTAGCTTTAGCAAAATGTGCAATACCACACAAACCATTTCATTATCTCGTCGACAGGTACAAAAATGGATCAAGTCATAACCACAGAGCGAGCAGAAGCAAAGAGATAGGCTATTACTAGACTCACTGAAGCAGCACAACAACTATAAACTGCATATTATTTTAGGCGAGTCTAGAAACTTTTTTAATGAGTCTTTCAAGACATGTTTTGGCGATATTATGTCGTTTATTGGTCCTTTGTTCTTGACCAAAAATGGAAACTCAACTGCCTCAAGTTTTTGTTTAGACAATCCTTGACCATAGAGAAGATTGAGAGAAATGCCACTTTGGTATTCCTATTTGGACATCCCATTTTGACAGACACGTTTAGAAGTTCCCAACTGCTTATTGCAGCAATATCATACAGTTAGGCCATGTCATCATCATTCGATTGGAGATAAGTAAATAACCATTTGAAATCTCTCTTTTTAAAAGCTTCTGGTGCCTCTGAGAAGCTGCCACACCTGCTGTGTAGATTGTACAAGAGGAGAGACACATTTAGAATGCATTACATTTGAAAACGCTTTGTATTCTGAGGATTTTTGACAATAAGACCACCCTGGCATGTTAAATGCGTAGAGAGCCTTTGAATGTGTAATTTTCATATCTGTGTATGATGAATTGCGTGCCTCCATCATCAAAGCACTTTGATATCAAAGAATCACCAGAGATTTTTGGTTGGACTTCAAAGGATTTTTCGTGGCTCATTGATTTCAAGCTTGACTCCAAAATGCCAACGAATTTTGCCTTTTGCAACATAGCAAACTTTTCAAGCGAAGCCAACGAAAATTCCACTGAAAAGTGTTCTTATGTGATTTTGCTCAAAAATAGTGTTCCTCACCAGGATGCTTTAGCCAATTGGTCATATCTCACAGTTGCCAATCGTGTTTTTCCAGCCATAAAAAGACACCGCTGTGCGCGAGAAACACGGTAATTTTGACACGCAAGAAGGGCGTATAAGGGATTTCCTTGACTGTTTTTTGCTCCTCAGCCGATCTTTCAATAGAGTTCAAGCACCTTTTTGTCTTGCCAGAAAGCTTTCTCAACAATATTTGGAATTCTTGGGTAGTGTTCATGCGATAGCTTTTGTCTAGCACCATTAAAGAAGAGACACGTTTTGTTTGCCTTTACTTTACTAAATCTGGTATGCTAAGTCATAAAATATGTGAAAATCAATTCTATGTTGTGAGCAAATTGTGAATTCTCGAGGCTAAAGACCAAACCAAAACAAATGCAACTGTGTGGTCCTTCAAGCACTGCAGAGATCTGTTTCGCTTGATAAGATCTGCAGCTGAAAAAGGTATGCTAGAAGGTTTAACTGAAAAATCAAGTTTTCAGTCTTGTTATTTGCTCTAACGTAAAAACGTGACTTGCTTGGTGAGCCTTGCAGGTGGTAATTCCCTTTTTTGGAACCTAAAGGTAATGGATTGGAAACGGGAATGAAGGTGTTTGGACAGGCATTCTGCTTTCAAGAAATTGTTGACGTCTAGGGACCACCTTTAGGAGAGGGTTCAATGAGTTTTATTGTCAAAAAAAGACGCGACGGAGGGCTTCAAAGAGGCAAAGTCAAGCACGAGCGTGGAACAAGTCGGTGAAGTGTTATTAGACCGGATTGACAGGCACCAAGCCCTTTCCTCTCACGCGATATATCAACCCGATAACTCTATTAAAAAGATCAATTTCTTAAAAATCAATGAAGGCCATTTAGGGATCTGCACACGTTCAAAACGCATCTTCACAAATTGCCTATGGGGTTTCTATCACGTTTTTGATAGTCATCCAGACTCTATTCCATTTGGAGAGTCAGCGTGCGGGAGATCAAAATCTAATAAAAGATTTCTCATGGTCCAATTCTTTTTAGCTTCAAAATTAGGATTTGGAGTTGGGGAGAGTAGTACAGAGTTGTGATATTTTTTTTTAAACACCCCCCTTGCTTCATGGGCATGTTTCTTTGAAGAAACTTAGACAAGACATTTTAAGGTAAAGCTTAAAAAATTGGTGGGATTTACCCTCTTCTGTTCACTAGCCTACAATCTGTAGTTCGTCACGGATTTCACGTCATTTCTCTCCTCTAGCAAAATTCCTTTTGCTGTCTTATGAGATTTTGCATTCTTTCAAAGCAAAGAGCTCTAATGCCCTCCCGCTGAGCATATGTCAAAACTTACCCTGATGACTGAAGATGCGAAACGGAGCCTCGGGCACTTTTTTCTCCTGTTCCACTTAGAGAATTACCAGGAAAGACCTGCAAACACCAAATAATCATTTTAGACACTTGTAAACACCATCTAACCCCCACTTTTACCCCAGGGTGACCCCATAAGAAGTGAACACTTTTTGAAGTTTGGAACTGCTCATTTGGGTAATCATCTGGGGCTTGATCACGTTTAGAATGGAGAGAAAGATGCCAACTTCTTTTCGTTTTCACTTTCCCCTCTAATTCGTAGGACAAAGCGACGGTAATTATGATTTTCTAGAGGAGCTTTTACCACAGTGAGGCATCACTACACTTTTGGAGCCAGACGTGCATCAATCAAAAGAACACCAGCTCATTATAATTATTAGTAAAGGTGAAATGTCAAGAAGATGTTGGACATCTAACGTTCGTTTCTCTAATGTTGAGCTTGTCTAGTCTGTAAAGCCTACTCATTTTTCAGGATTTGAAAGAGAAGATTCGCGCGAGTTCCTAATTCCATAGTAATTTTGTGTAATTTTTGTGAAATTGTAAGCTCAAGTGGCCTTTAGATACTTATCTGCTGCTCCACAATAACAGAACAGACAGGGTTTTAAAAGTCCTATTGTATAACATGACTGTTCTTGGCTCCTCAAAAAGACAGTAAAGAACTGTACATGCCTATGTTTGACCTTGGGCCTATTTTGGGGGCCTTTTAGTGAAGGTGAAAATTATATCCAATATTTAGGTGGGTTCACAGGTAGCAATTTACTCTGGGTAAATAAGGTTCACGAATCTTATGTAATCATTACTGGACTTTGTTGGACAAATGGACAAAGTGCATATAATTGTTGCAGTTTGCCTTTTGACGGATAGATGTTTAATTGCTCAGTTCCCTTAATTGTTCATTTTGAAGTGGAAAAAAGTAGGTTGAAATGTCTTTGTTTGGATGCTATGAGCTTTTAGGTTTTAGTCGTTTTAGTGGAAAAAGTGCAGTAACACATTCAAAAATGGCAAAATGTGCCCTAGTGGGCATGTAATTATATCCCATTTTTCCGAATGCATTTTACTAGCCTCTTTTTCAAAGAAAATGCACAAGTAAAAGAGATATAGGATTTCTGGTCTACCTAGTTTCTTCCTTGAAAAACCACAATCAAAGGCAGTAAATTCATCATTGGAAAAAAGTGACTCTCCCATCATGGTTGCCTACCTTGTAATTAAAAGTCACCTTTCCTGGGAAGTCTCACATTTTGATTGCTGCCTTCTTTCGAAACCTACTTTTGCTACTACTGCAGAGTTTATATTGTTTCAATTTCATTTGCTGCTGTAGTATGTATTAGATTTCCACCGATTTGTATTTGGCAATGCTCTTGACCTTTTAAGGACTCATTTCTCAAAATAATGATGCAAGAAGTGAGTGAAATTGATACAAGGCATTGCTACATTAAAGAGTGATTTTTCTTCTCTTTGGCCAAAGAATCATAAGTAGCTGGAAAACGCCCTTGAAACGCTAATGACTGAATCGTAATTAATCTCATACACTTCACGAACCTTCAAGTGTACAATTCTCTTTTGAAGTGCATTTGGCTAACAAACTTTGTTCCTACAATTTTCACTTTGTGTGAATTAGTTCATGTCTTTCTACTCTGCTGATTTTTTGCTCAAGGAAGTGACAGATCGAAAAGTAATTCCTGAATTTTTGTATGCCAATTTTTTGCGATGATAATTAGGAGGAGGAAGATTGCAATTTTCTCTTCTATCTAATTAGACAAAAAATTATTTAATTCTTGGTAACTAATTCAATTCATTATGCATGCATAATTACCAAGTCACGAGGCTCGGTAAATCATTTATTTTTCTACCTTAAAAAATGACAGACTATCTAATCTACACGCTTCTCCAAATGGTGATTCTCTGACTCTTCAGTTCTTTAGACCAACACTTATCTCGTTATGTTCAATTTGAATAATCATGCACTTAGACGAGCTTTGATAAATAACAGGCGTTATGCATTATAATTCGCCAGATCAACAATTTTGCACTCACTTTACAAAAGAAGAGAACTAACAAGCAAGCTCCTCCATCAATTTTTTTGCAAAGAGCAAAGAGAGGATTACAAATGAGAGGGTCGTGCGGACGCATATTTGCATCTTCACACATAAATAATACAAACCACTACTTTTCTGAGCCCCCGGAGGTGATAAAAATCTCCCAAGACTACCAGTTACCACTACCAACCATATTTAACCCTCAGCAAAAAAATTGAAAAAAACTCAACAACAATAGAAAATGAGCATTGTCAAGGGGTCAAACTTTCACGTTTTTCCAAATGAAGTGATTCACTTGACCCTTTCCTTTAGGTTTTGTTCCCTCTGTTGACCATAAATGTATAGTCAAGCAAGAGGGGCAATTTACACATCTTAGGACTTAGCTTGTCTGTCATCATGACAGTTTCACTTTTCTGTTAGGGACACTACAAAAATCTACTATACTTGAATAAAGGTCAAGTGAATTTAGGAGAGTCCTTCACTCTTTGCTTGCGACACTTTCTCTACTGTGAATTAAGGCATTTGACACTACTTCTCTAAGCTCATTTTCCAACCTTCAATCATTAAGCCTTTTAGGTAGAAACTCCATGTTGTTGACTAGAGATCATAACTATGAAAATGTCTTCTTGTCTACACTAGACTCCCCAGGGGTAAAGAAAAATACATTTTTAAAATGGCTTGAAATGAAAAATGGTCCCATGTGGGTGCAAGGGTGCGTGGTTAAAGGGCATTCTTTCAAAGGGGGTAAGAAGTTCATCTTGGGGGCTGATAAATAACGACCAAAGAAAATAGCTGATAAATGGTTTGTTTTCCACATATGGAAAACTTTGTTTCTTACCTTTAACTTTGAATTATGGTGGGTGAACTGTTCAAGAAAGCACTGCCACTCTAATGATCGAAGCCACAAACAATGCCAACGTTCTTCGATGATTTTTCCAACGGACAGTAGCACTGAACACTTTTGATGAGGAGGAGGTTTTAATCTCCTCCGTTTTAAACGTCTGGCGTACTGCGCATCGACTGTGGCGCACAGTTCCAAAATGGTCTTGATCCTCTCGTTCTGTGACTCGATATCTTGATGCAAATTCTGTAAAAGAACAAAAACAAGATTTAGATCATCATTCATGACAAATCACTGAACTCAGCGGTAGATATGAAATAGAAAATAAAATGGCTGTCATCAATCACCTGCAACGGCATCTAGATTGCTTATCCAGCACAGATTTGTGTCAAAAAGCAATTTTTCTTTTCTGGGGTGAAATTAGTTTCATTCATTTTCAAAAGTCTGATTGCAGCCAAGGCATGATGACATGACAAGTACAAGCAACAACTCATGAGACTCATGTACTAAGAGAATTACCAGAGTCATATTTCATGAGGGGGTTACGAAGTGTGTAAAAGAAAAATCCCTGTCTCCAACTCCTCATATTATAAACTCAAGTGTGAGATGAGGAGATGATGAAGAAGAAAGTGAAACCGCATACAAAATGAGATGGGTTTAACATGTGTTTCTAATTGTCCAGGAGCCAAGCAAAAGCATCTTGAATTTGCATTTTAGAAAGATTTTGAATGGCTTTTGCGCAGAATAATATTGTTGTTGTTCTCCAATAACTGCAATGTCCATAAGAAGATGGTAATAATCAAAAGACTCCTACTGCTTCACTAAGCAAGAAGCATGGTCATGGAACATAACGACCTGACTTTATTTAGAATTGGGATGCTCTTCAGGTGTGTTAGCAAACTAAGAAGGATTGTTGATCACGATTATTATGGGTTTTCAATGACCCCCTACCAGGCCAGTCAAAGTTTAGAATGTTTTCATTCAGCCCTTCTAAAAAGGGCGTTTCAGTATTGAAGGATAGGTGAAAATAACCAATTGTTAGTTGCTTACTGGTCATCTATCTTGAAGTCTGCCAATTGCCCATGTTTGGACCGCAGGTGAAAAATTTTGCTTGAAAAAAGATCAGGGACAAAAGTTAAGATTACATACAGATGTTGCAATACCTTTTTCAGTCTAATTAGGACTAAAGCTTATCTCTCCTACTCTGCTGCTGATGCAAAAGATAGGTTTAAAGTATCTAAAAGTCATTTGCGTGAGTCCAAAGTCCAAAATGTGCATCCTTGGCAAAATTTCAATTTGTAATTCAAGCCTCTTCTCAAAAATTGTGATTGCATCAGCAAAAGTGAGAAAGATTGCAACGGTTCATGAAAAAACAAATTGTATATTTGAAAATCAATTTGTTATAAGCTTAACAATGAAAACTGAAAAGCCAATTCTAGCCAGAGCAAAACAGTTAACGCACGACCTCCTTGGAATCTCCAAGATTTATACTGAAAACATCTTCAACTTCATTTTGCTACGGATCATTATTCTTCTAGAGTGGATAGTAGAAGTTTTTGGAGACTCATTTGGAGGTGTGGCAAATGTTTCATGCTATTGCATGCATACTAAAATGCAGAAGCAATATCAGCCCCTCTGAATAGTACAAGTAGAAGCAAAGAAAGTTTTTTTTTCATATATATCTTAGGTTGTCATCTTCCAAGAAGAGCGGCACACGCAATATCTGATGTTTCTCTCTGTGCTACTACTTATATTTTTTGACCGAAAAAAATGGTGTTATTTTTGAGCCTGGGGCTTGACAGCGTCTATTCTGGGTGATTATCCCAGGATTTGGTATAAAGAATTCTCTCATGATGACGGTGATTGAAAAAGAGGCACTTCTAAATCGATTTTCTGCTCTATACAAAGATTCTTTTCTATAGAGCCACATCCATGACCCATGATTGTGCTCTTTTGAAAAATGGAAAACTAATGTGTCTCTTTTTTCTATTTCTATTCAAAATTCCACTCGCTGCTCTAGGTCTTTTCCATGTTATTTTGGAAAAAGATGGCCTGATTTGCAATTCGATTTCGAAAACGTTAATTTGAGAGAAAACAAAAATATTTTCAAACACCCAAACTCACGAAATGGGGCGGTCTGGAAAAAGTACGTAAAGCTGTCAAACTTATGTGCGAATCTTAACACAAGGTCAGCATTTTTCACGTGCTTGTCTTCGTTTTTTCAGAGCTCTAAAGAAGCTTGAAGCATCTATCTAAAAAAGTATGTGGAAAGACAAGCAGTATGTAGGAAAGTTAGAACTGTCAAAAAGTTCCCATTGAGTAAAAAATTCATTTGACTTCGCACGGACATACATCCGTGGTGGCATGAAAAAATGTGTACTGTGTTCAGAATACTTGCTTGTGCCACGAAAAGATATTTTGAAAAGATTTCAAATTACAAGGATGCAAGATTTGCATAGAAGATACCGGTAGATGCAGCCTTGTTCTTTACAAACATTAAAAAATCACAGTTGCAACCATTTTCTGCAAAGTTGCGTGATTATTTTGGATATTCCGAAAAAGCAAGAATATTGAGAAGAATTTTGTTACACAATCATGAATAATGATTAACTAAGATCTGTATTCAGCATCTACAGCAATTTCCAAAATTTTGAAAGACAGATTTGACCAATAGAAACTGCCAAAAAGTAAAAGATATTACAATTTACTTTTAGTACCATTTCACGACCATTCTAGCAAGCATACTGTCTACTCCCTCTCGTATTATTCAGGCAAGGGGTAATTTACGGCCCCATATTGCCTCAAAGTTGTAATAAGGCCCGGGCCATCCACATTGTTGAGAAGGTGTGTGTGTGGCCATTATCCTCCTCTTCGTTTTAGCCATTTTAATGCATGGCTGCCCTTCACAACTCAAATATTTGAATACTATCTCCATATAATTATCATCCCAAACGTTTAGGGGATGATAATTGTCATCTACGTGTTGATTTGGCTGAGCAGCAGAGCAGCAGAGGAGAAACATGCGATTTTTGAGCTGCGAGGGAAGTCAAAAATTGTTAAATAACCTCAGAGCCTTTTCACTACCGACATAAACCACCCTGCATCACGCGATTTGACATGGTTGAAAACCAGACTTTTATGCCAATGTTCACCATCAATTATTGCATCCACCATGTGAAACTACCGACATTTATCTCGAAATAAACAATTCAATTTTGTAAGAAGCTTAATGGTGAGAAGTCACGAAATGCTGCTTATGATTAGTATTTGGTGATTTTCATTTCAGATTTGGACTTAGGTTTTATAGTCATGTTGTTGACCATAATAGGAATGGACAAAAACATTCCCAATGCATTGTCTCTCAGCCAAATACCAACTAATTTAAGGCAAGAAATGTCAGTTTGAAGTACTTTAGGAGGGGTAAAAGGGAAAAGTTAAAGAATGTCTGGCAAGCAAAGCTCTCTCTTACGATTAGACTTTTTTGTTCAACTTGAAAGATTCTTATCATGAGTAGCTTCCCTCTCAGTCCTCATCTTCCTACTGCATGTAGTAAAAAGGGGGTGATAATTGCAGTCAAGGACTCAAAAAAGTTGTGAAAATGAGGGGTGAGTCTGTTCAGTGTTCAGAATAGAGAAGAAGATGGCTCTGAGAGGCGCAAAAATTGGCCACAAAGCAAAGTTTTTTTGAGGAGTGTGAAAAGAGACGAAGAAGAAGGTGGGAGTGTCTTTTTAAGCATGACATTTGAACCCCCCTTTTGCATCTTCTTGGCTGGCTGCTTATTTATGCGATAGAGGTACCTAAGTAAAAATCCTTCTGAGGCTGAACCTTCAAGCCTTCATACATGAAATGAAACTAATCTAGTGGGCAATGCATGGAACCTTTTTTTTGTAGGGTGACTCCATTTACATTGAAGGTCAAGGGTCCTTCAAAAAATTACATACTACTCTACTCCACCCTGGAGTTTTTATTCACTTTGCGTTGCATATCAATTATGTGTGTAAAACTGCTTCTCCTAGTCTGGTCAAATTCAAATTCTAAATTCTAGACGGTTGAAGAAAAAAATCCCTTTGAAGTCGAGAACCTCTAAAATGAGCTTTTCAAGATCCCTTTGGTATACATTTCAAGCAGATGAAAGACATTTTGAAATCCCCTGTGAAGTCTTTGAAGCATCTTAGCTCTTCTACTTTTTCAAGTCAAGTCAATATGTCTTTGCATAAATACACCGAGATAAGAAATCATAATTTTAGATACAGTAGTCCCTCCTTGAAAAATGGTGGTTGGATGCGCGAATATCATAATGGATGGTTCGTCTTCTTCGTGATGAAGAACGTGCATTGATCAAGTCTAAGATAAGGTATAAGATGACGGACTGCTATGCTACTGGCATCAGCAATTTGCGTTAACGCAACCTTCTATTAATCAAGAATGAGTAGTAACCCCCATGCTGAGCCAGATATAAAAAGCTACTCTCCAAGCTGGGGGTCCAAATATTTTAATTGCATGGCATCATCACAACAATTTTTCATTCTTTCAGTTGCTTTATCATACTTAAAAGTGCTTTGATCTGCTTGTCATTTGACAACAAACAAGTGTGCCTTATTGACCACAAGTGTTTTTCTTCTATTTTGCTCAAAGCATAAAAAGGCCTTTTTGTTGGGAAAAAACTTAACAATAGCCTGCTAATATAAAAGCTCCCTTTTCTACTCAGACATTTTTTGTCTTCTTAGTTTTTATCCATACTTTTGTTACATGATGAATGGAAAAATCAGAGCCTACTTTCACGACCACACCTGACGTCAATCTGACAATGAAATTGGGTATAAAATGAGTGCCTAAAATCTAGGTCAGTTTTTGAGTCATCATTTTTCATAACATTGGGAGGTACACCGAAAATGTGTGAAAACAGATCAAGGGTGGCTTGGTTTTCCCTCTAATAATATGGCATTGATTAGACTCTGAAATGCATCATTAAGCGCATATTTTCACGTGACAAAAAATGGACAACCTATAATCAGTCAAGTACACAGTGAGTTTAGTATAGGTAGGTATACAAAATCAAATTTTTTAGGCGTTAAAATAGTGCCCTTGGCAAAATCTTTTATCGTCTTCAATCATCTTGATGACAGAAAAAAGTAGCGTGAACAAATTAATAGCCTTGGCTTCAACTCAAATCTTGGAATAAATCTAGTTTTTTCCTACTTCTAAGCAAACTAAACAAAATCTGGAATTGTATGACTTTTAAGCCCCTTGTGCAAATAGAACTGCTTCATGAGTAATATTTTCACACCAGTGAAACGACAAATGTGTACATTGCTGCTCAAGTCGTGAAACTCAGCTGTGATGACCTTCTGTCTGCATCAGTCCTACAAAAGTTCTTTGATAGATTCAAGAAGACTCAAAGGCAGACAGGGCAGCAGCTGCTGCCCATTATTTTCTTTCATAGAAGAATCAACTGACAAATAAACTACACCTTCCTTCCCTTCAGCCCCTTTGATGGCCATTTTCTCATCAAAGTTTCTTCCTCGTTTTTGTTGCAGTTTTGAAATAAAACCGATTGCCACATAGTCTGAACAAAAGTAAGATTTTTCTCATCTGCCATGTCCTTTAAAATATGCAATTTTGTGTGTCATGGGACCCATAGTTTTTCCAAGCAGCTGTTGCTACTATTTCGATACATGACAAAAACGCATTTTGAAAAGAGAGAGAGAAAGTTATGGCAGATTATCGTGAACTTTAGCCATCTGCAGATACGTACTCGTACGTAGATCCTAGTAATGATTGCTTTTTTGGCCACTATGTCCCCAAAGCTAAATAAAGCATGACGGAATATCATATTGGACAGCTATTAGGACTTTTAACAGATGTCTGCTGCAGCAAAAGCGCGTCACAGCAATTACCAACTTGTCAGTAAGTTTTGACGTGAAAAAAACTTGTCTCTCACTTCTTCTCCGAAATGCCTGTTAATTAACATTAGAGGAGAAAAAGGGTACAAAAAAGTAGTCCCTTCTCTCTAGAGAAACCAACACGGAAATGTACACACGTATGAAATAATGATGACGAATATTTTTGTAAGCTAGTGCGTGAAACACGAATTTTTGTTGGCCCTTGCATGCAACATCGTCACCATTATTAGCTTTTCAGTAGCAATAATTGAAGTCTTTTAGACTTTAAAATGAGGTGTCACACTTCATACATTTTAAATAAGATTTTTTGACCCCCTACTTTGCTTTTGATCCCCTTTAATCATTCATTTTAGTTTGAATCAAGTCATGCAAAACCACAAATTGGGTTTTTGGTGGTGGTTCAATTCCTTTCATGTGGCTACTTTTGATCGTCATCATGTAACAATATCTTGATGAAAAGATGATCAAGTATCAGCCAAAGCCTATTTGGTACTAAGGTGTGCCCCTTAATGACGTCTTTGTTTATTGACGTTTCTGTCTTGAAAAAATCTTGGAACAAAATGAGATTCTTCAATGATAGCTCATTCCAACATTGACGTTTGCTTCATGGTCTAATAGGTTGAAAAATAAATGGTTGATGGGCATCAAGAGGGCATTCAAAATGAAGTCAAATGAGATTTTTCTTGATCGGTATGTAAAGATAGGAGAAAAGTTTGAGGTGTGTTACAAGCACTTTGTAACGGAGGTAGATTTGAGAAATATCTTGGCAGTTGAAGAAGCTGTGACTAAAATTGCGCTATGAAAAAAAACCTGTAAAACATTTATAATGACAGGTTGCATCCCATGATCTAAAGAAAATGATAGGACTTGAACTTTAGAATGTCTTTTGTTTTTTTCGGAATTTCTCGTAAAAAATGCAATACACTACTGGGAGACATTACAGGTGGTACATTTGACCACCATCAGAATGATGGATGAAAGTCGTTCCACTCCTCTGGTTTTCAATTTCCCTACCAAGAAATTAATGTTCCGATCGAAAGATCGAAAGAATCATAATTTATCTCACTTTGAAGGTGCAGTCTGGTGTGTCTGTTGTCCAAAAAGCTTAATTTAATGATGACATATCCAGGTGACTCTGTTGTATTTGGTGAAAATTAAAGTTCTGAAGGATCAATAATAAGCGTGGGCTTTTATGATTCATAGAGATATCGATCATCCAGTTTTGAAGGATGTAAATTAGTCCAAATTGTGGGTTGGAAACACACCCTCTGCTTCGCTTCAACGGGACGTAGTAAAAATATCAAGCGTCCCTTTCTGCATTTCTACACACGTGTCATGTGGGTGGGTGTCACCTGCCATTTTGCACATACGTTTACAGAGTTGTTACAAACCTCAGTTGTTTTTAGATTCACGCTTCATTTGGCAACAGTTTCTGCCTCTGGCTTCTCAGCTGGACTTAGCAAAAATTGGAATTGGACTTTGATTGTTTATGGATTTTTGACAGATGTCGCTTTGTCTAGTTTAGCTTTGCGCAAAATGTTTTGTCTCGAGGATTGATACATATCAAAGACCAAACAATTTCAATGTCATTACAATTGTTTATAGCATGTTTAAATGAAATTCAAAACGTGACTCTTTTCAGCAAAGAATCATTTTTTAAATTTCTCCTCTTGAACACTTCTTTCAAATGTTTTTACAAAAGATCAAAGTACGACCAAATATGCCAAACTTTTACCATGGATATTAATGCTGTCTGACGTTTATTTTTTTTTTTTCTGAAAAATTATTTAAGGTTAAAATGTCTATTTTGACCCACCTGAAAAATACCCTGTAAGGTACGAAAATCATATCCATATTTTATGCAACTTTTTGCGAAAACCCGCACATTCTAATCAAGACTCTCCCCTTACAATTTACTACCCTTTTATCACCACATGGAAGCCATTTTTTAAATGTCAAAAAATATAGAGAGAAGAAGGAGGGGAAAATCGAGAGAGTTTTCTATGAATAGCAAATGCAGGTGCATATTGTTTTTCCCAGCACTTATACTTTTTTCTTTCTTTGCCGCGCATGATTAATGACAACATTTTTTTGCGTCATGGGAAAATCAATCTGTTGAGTTCCATAAAATTGATGTTTGAAGAATAAGTAGAAAATCAAAGACGAAATGGCTTTTTTGGAGTGAAATAACAACTTTACAGGAGGGTTTTGAGTCAAAACATTGACTGTTTTCAGACCCCCAAATGAGGGGCACATTTAAAAATACTAGCAACTCATGTTGTGATCATCTTAAAAAAATGGAGAAAAAAGTTAGAGTCACTTCCACTTATCAATTCCTTATGGCTACTAGCCTACTATAAAACTACTTTACTAGATAAAGTAGAGAGATGTCAATCTCTTTGCACAATTGATCAATAGCAAAAAAAGTGCTGGTGCACAGGTGTGCTTGATGACAGTTGACTTAACATAAAAGTAGATCCAGCAGTTGGAGGCTTACCTGGAAAAAAGATAAAAGAATATTTTAGATCCGTTTCAAAAGGTTTAGTTAATATTTGATGAGTTTGAAACTCATAATACTACTCTCCACATCGTTGCAAATTTGCACAAAAATGTCTCACATGAGTTTTTCAAATCATTAATATTGCACCCGTGGAATCCAATGCAGATTTTGGAGCGAAAAGTTAGATATCTATTTGAAAAGTTATACAATATACATGTTGTAAAATGAGACTTTTTAGTGATTTGCCAACACTGTGCTCTCCAACGGTTCGTGTGTTCAATATTTGATGGCATATTGGATAATAGTTATTGGCAGATTTCCACGAATAAAGTGATTTTAGCTAGGGAGAGGAACTTTACGGTGAATGAATAGACAAAACAAAAAAGAGGAGCTCAAGGTGCCAAAAGTACCTGAATCATCATTGAATTGGGACGCGTACAACGCTGCTGTTTTTAATCGGTAGAGCGGAACGAAAGTTTTTCAAAAAAGCGCTTTCACACAGTAGGGCAAGCCAAGCAACAAAAAGGAGAGAATGATTAAATGTTTTAAAACATCAAAGAACAAAAACTGTTGTTGTTACAAATGGTGACCCTGCAGTTCTTTACTCTAACATTTGCCTTTTACCACCCACAGAAAAATAGAACATTGCCCTTATAAAAATAATTCTACGTCTGTGTTTCCAATTATAAAAGAGGCTGATTCTATCAGGAATCCTGCTAACGAGAGAAAATTCCGGCTTTTTTGTTCAAAGTTTGCGTGTAGGTTACTATCTTTGTGCATTGATGTTCTCTGATCACGATTTCCAGGAGAGATTTTCATTGGAAAGGAGATGGTTTTTAGTATACAATGAAGGCACAAAAAAACCGAAACACAACAGTGCTGAGGCGTGGTTAAACGTTTTTCTCACATACCATCATAAAACTACAACTTGGAGATTTTTCTCTAGGCTACCAGGGCTCAGATGTTGTTTGATATTACTACATTAGCCTTAAGCTCCTTGTAGAATCTAGAAAGTGATAAATGAATCCTTATGTCTCAGGGCAGTTTCTTTTCTATCAATAATTGAAGCCTTTGATTTTACTTCGTGGTTCTCAATTTCCACTTCCTTTCATTCCAAAGTTTTAAAGTCACCATGGACCATTAACTAACCTCTTCACCACATTTTAATCAACCTTCAAACTAATTTTCCGAGGAGGCCAAGGTTAGCCTAGCTAAGAAAATAGGTCGTTAAAGAAAATAAGGGGTTTTTAAGGTACTGGTGTGGGGTCGGGGGCTACCCTGTCATCGTCATTAGTAGAATGCCCAGGTGTACAGTTGCGCCTGTTAAAACAATCATAGCAGTCGATGATTTTTAGGGGGAAATTGTACCTGTAACAACTTTTGACAAGCGAAGGGCAGATGTGAAAACAAACAGAGAGACACACACAGAGCTTACATGCATATCAGCAGGGTGAAGTCTTTCTAGTACTTTTATCGTGGTGAATGAGAAATGAGAATGAGACCTTTTTTATTCAGTTAGGGTGGAGGGACACACATTCAAGTTTAAGTAAGTCTGCCAGGTCACTGAACTGCTTTTCTACCTTAAAAATCTAGGTTGCTTTATAGCACTAAAAAATGCACCATTTATCTCTAGGAACAAAAATAAAAGCATTACAACATAAAAACGCATAGGTTGATCTTCTTTTTAAATCGATTTTTCTCGGCTGATGCTTCTCATAGATAAGAGAGTTCTCTTCTACGAGCTTTTTCCCGAAGCCATTTCCTGCCTAACGAGGATGGAAAAATCCAGGTACTCTGGAACTTGCACGTGGCCATCCGCTATCTTTAACTTAGCTCGTATATCTGCTTCCATTCATGGTAACATTTACCTTCCTTAGCATATTTTAAAATGCTAAAAGGAAAACATCACGGCCATAATTATGCCTCAATTTTGGTTTGAGACTTCCATGTAAACAAACCAATTTGCAAAGTTCTTAACCTAATTTTACTTTGAAAATTGCGCGTGAAGCCGCTTATTTTCTCACACATTTGTATTGAATTGGAAATTCTCTTAGTTCTATTTTTTGCCTAACGGAAAAGACAATTGAGCCATCAGTTACTTTTAGCTAAATTTCCGGCTTTTCTTCATCAACAGCATTATCATCAGTTAATTACCAATGCTCACGTATTTCCTACATTTAAATAGCTCTTTAATGACTCTGGAAAAGGCAGAGCATAAAAACAGACTAAACAGAGTAATTTACGAGACTCTTTTCTCATATTAGCACAGCGGTATATGATTAAATTCCCTTGGAGGATCTTTTTTTAAGGAAACCATTCTGGTTCTTGGTGGTAGGTAAAGTCATAAAAGACCAAAAATGCACAGTGAACACAAAGAGGCCATAAAATTGCAGCCAGAGATACTAGATCGGATCGGGACAAAAAAAAAGAACTCGTGACGATATAATCTGAATGACAACATCACCCACCCACTACCATTTTTTAAGTGGAATTTGTCGGGCCGCACGATTTTCTAATGGTGGTTTAGAGAAAGATAGCAGGAGAAGCGGTGATTATAATGAGATAATCGCAGAAATCCGTGCCTTCAAGCGTGATGAAGCTACCAAGAAGCTGGAAAACCTCCATTCTGCAGAGCGCAGACCTGGCAATTAATGAACCGCAAATTGCTAAAATCCAAAAGGGATGTTATTCTGCTGAAAAATTAGCCTCTATATTTTATAAATCTACCCTACTGAAGACTATAATTTAGAAAATTGATCAGCTACTATTATTCTTACTGCCCTCGTGCTTGACAAGGTAGCTGAATGAAGTAACCTATTTTTGCAATAATGCATCTTTGAAAAAATTCTAAAAACACGTAATTGATTTACCTGAAGTCTTTGTTTGTTTTTTGTTTCAAAATGGGCAAACCCCAGAGGCCACATTATTGACTGAAAATTAAAGGGTTTGAAAGCTGTGTTTTTACAACTCTTGACAGTTGTACAATCACCACATCCTGGCAGAAGAGCATCAGATGGCAGCAATATTTTGCAGGGAAAGAAAGAAGTACTGCAATGAAATTTCCGCTAGAGTAAGTAGTCCTCCCTTTTTGCACTGCACTATTGAGGTCATTACTAGAGTATCCTGTTTTCACGAGTGGAATGGGAAGAGAATACAACCCTATTTTGATTGTGTTCGTGCAAAAGCTGTTTCAATTCAGACTGACATTGAAAATTGCACAAAGAGAAGTACAGAGAGTGAAATTGAAAATAAGAAGTCGCTAGCTACTACCTTAATGAACTCTGTGTGCGAAAAATTTCACATCATGACCCCCAAACGAATCATGCGTGACTTTAGAACTGTTCCTACTCCTTCCATACTTTAATCACTTGAGCATCCTGGATAAGATTCACATTTACTCTTTGGTGAATTAACGAACCTTTCAGTTTTTCCCGACATCGATTTTTGTTGATCGCGAGACATTCTGTCTGAAATCTTTTTTGTTTAGTCTCTAATCAGAGAGGAGCCATCAGTAAAAACTGCAGCAAAACTTGGCGGCTTCTAGTAATTTACTGCAGAGCAGTAACTTTGCATACTACCCTCATTTTTACAGTTTCTGATGGTAAACAAAGATTATAAAAGTTGTAAAAGGTCGGTTGTCGTGCTTTTACTATTAGATGCACTTCGACAATGAAACTCTGTCAATTGTTTGTAAAAAAGAATCTGTAAGTAAATCGAAGGCCAAGAAAAGCAAAAATAGATTAGAAAATTCGTCGAAATGCATTTTGCTATCCTCCACAACTTTCTTGTCTACTTTTGTATTTGCCAATACTATCGCATTTTCGTCTTCATCTGTCTAGCCAAACCATTTCTCCGACAATAGTTTTGTGCCGTTACAACTTATGTTTCTGCGAACAAAAAGTGCAGTGCAATAACTGCTGTTTTTGGCCAAGAAAAATGGCACAAGCAACTCTAGTAGTTCAGGAGAAATGTGGTCTTAGCTTTCTAGAACAGAGTTTCCTGGCGGCAATCAATTTTCAGTTCTGTCTGCAATTATAGGCATAATGATAGGCTTCTTTAGCCTTCTCTAGACCCTTCGTAGTCAAAGCAGAACTTTTGGCAAACATGCGATTGAGAGAAGCAATTGGGTAGAGTATGTTTTACTGTTCCATTTTCTAAGCTACTGCCCAAACACAGTGGGCGTTTTAGGGCATTTTTTGTGACGTTCACAAAGTAATTCAATGATTGCCCCAAATGCCCCAAATGAAAAATTAATGATACAAAAACATATTGTAAAATTGGAGGGAAAAGGTAACAAAAAATGGTGAAAACTATGACTTCGTTTTAGCTTTAAAAATAGAAATGCAGACACGCGAGTAGAAGCTAGAAGTATTTGCTAGTGGAAAAAGACACTTTTGGCAGCTTTTTGATGGAGTAGAAGCACTTTTTAGCTGGGAGGATTGATTCTAAGGGCCTAAAGCAACAGTGTTTTCATTGATAAAGAGGCTTTTAAAAGGCGCAATGGACCGTAGGCCAACACGATCTCTTCATTCTTCAGCGTCGTGAAAAGAGACCGAAAAAAAACTTTTATGCCCTCATGCCTACTGCCAGATTTTAAAATATAGATAGGCACAATAAGGCAAACAAGCCAATGATGGACTTTGTGCCAACTATGCTAGACACACCAGCTACTTTAATAGACCCTTTGAGAACTACCTTGAGGCGAAAATTGATTGAAGAGACTGTTCAAAAAATGCAAAAAAAAAGCCAATAGGCGAATCACGACGTTGTAACACTGCCGATGATAAAAACATTCAAAACACGCGAAAGACCCATTGAAAAATGGGAAAAAGAAGTTAATTGAGTTCACAGTGGGATTTTTGGCTTTAAAATGAAACTTTTGAAGCATTTTTTCGTCTAGATTTGTTGAGTCAATGGCACATTGTGTTAGATGTAGTAAAACCACATTCTCCATCCGATCCGATCATCATTATAAATGAACTACTCCCCCGCATTTAGACTCTAATTTTACGCTGTAGGATCGTTAACCACGATGAAATTGCAAGATGTTGTTTGGTACCAAATGCCATTTGTCTTGCTGGCATTCAGTTGTGTAAGAAACACCACCCTTAACTTTTAAAAGAGACAGATAATCAAGAGAGTTCTTTGAGAAGACACATTAGCCGAAAAACTGCATGCCATTGCTTTGCTGCCTTGGAATGAATCTACACAGTTTTTAAGGGGGGTTGTAAGTGAAGAGAGTCCAGAATCTGAACCCCACCCTAGACTAGACCGAAGCCTCATATTAGTGGCACCAGCCGTTATAACAGAGAATCTCACTATAATTGATATTTCCTGCTTCAAGTGTGAATAATATAATAATGGTTCATTTCCACTTTTGCCATTATTTTCACCACCATTGAACGATAAAATCAGCACATTGCCATTTGCCAACAACAGGGAAAATCGACTCTCAAAGTTCACTAGAGAGACAATTGGGTAAACAAGTTTGTCAGAAGATAATTTCAGCCATTTTCCATCAAGAATTCGTCAGTATCCTTTGCTAACAACAAAAACTTCAAAGTCAAAAATCCGCTACTTTTGCTTGCCAATCAGTGGAAAATCACACTCTTCTGACGAGTGCCTCCTCCTGCTGCTGCTCTTTTGTGTGACCGAGAGATAGGCATGCTGTCGTCCTTAAACTTTCCGAGATAAAGATCATCACCGGCCAAACATCGATTTTCGCTCAGGAAACCCTTGTCCTTGAGCAGAAAATTGTTTAGTTGAGGCAGTACAGCAAGGGTCATCTGCTGCTTGCGAAAAAAATGACACGAACTGTCATCGAGGGGGATCTGCTCCAAATCATCGCAACAGCCCACAGTTTTTGCTCATTATTTGTTACAAAAGAGTAGTCCAAACACTGACTGTGAGAAAGACCACTTGAGACCCACTTCCTTCGGGTGATATAAAATGATTCTGTAGGAATGGAAGGAGGTAAAAACTAATGGAGTTGTGTACTCTTGAGCCTCTCAAGCAAATGTACATAGGCAACAACAAACAATTTCCCATTGGCTTCATGGCCTGGTTCCAACCTTGATGATGGTGAGTAGTGTTGGTTTTCACATCGCGAGCAAACGATTTATGTGTCTCGCCCGCAATTTGACAGGTCGACGGGGGTTGTAACTTGCCATGCAGCAGAAGGAAACCTGTTTTCACTGTCATTTCATCCCCCTTATTCCAGTTTGTGTACTACGACAATGGACACACTTTTAAAAGTCAAGCAGCTTGGAATGCAACAAAGTGTTCAATAGTCGTACAATACTCTGAAATTGAAAGTGTCCACGACAATTTTCGTTATTGTGCAAACTCAAAAAAGAGAAGCTTTCATCTTTATGTCTCACTGGAGAGTACAACTATTTTTTTGAGAAGCTAATTCACCAAGGGAAAAAAATAGTCTCTCACGACTCTGCTTTTAAAAAGATAGATGAAGATTGGTGATGGGAGTCTGGGGGACAAATTAAGGGCAAAAATAAGCTTGTCTTCAGACATAGTTGAAGACCAGTTTTTGTATATTTTCGTTAAAGATAATTGGGTATCAACTTCTTTTTCATGGACTTATGAATTTGAAGACAAAATCAAAATTGACAGATCACCAAAAAAGAAACATGATCCTCAAAATTGTCCCACCACCAGGAGAACGAAATTCAAGATCCTTGAATGTTTGACCGCATTTCTCAGATTTAATGTGAAGCTAAGAATGCGCTTCATTGGGTCCAGACAATAAAAGTTTCCCCCCTTTGTGTCCAAGATAAACAAGGTAGCAAAAGTCAAATAACTGTCAGTAGATATTGGTGACGCCATTGATACTACACCAAGCCAGAGAGATAGGAGTAGCAGAGCATTTAAAGATTATCTACAAGTGCTGTCAGGCAGGAAGTCACTTGTTTATGTCATGTACATATCGTAATAGGTAACATTATTGCCTGGGAACTGACCGGAGCTGTTTGTACACCCGTGTCAAGTGCCACACTATTATACCTTCTGAATTAACTTGTCATCGATTAATTTCAAATCACTCTACCCTAACATTTTCTAATTAGAAATATTTTCTAACCTTTACAAAGACTTTTTCAAGGATTTTCTAAAATTAAAGGTGCTCTTTCTACTAATTTTACGAGGAGCTATTCAAAATTGTTTTCCTATTAACCCTGTTTCTTGAAATAGTACAGACCTTGGGTAAGAAAGAATTTTAAAGGCTCGTAAAAAGTTCTATAATTAACTTTACACAGAAATGATCACTTCTACTTTCAGGACTTTTAGTATCCTGTAAAAGCTTAAGCTACTTAACGTACTAAACGTATTTACTAGTTATTGTGATGTCCTTTTGCTAATATCAATGAAAGTGAAAGAGAGACAATTGTGAAATGAAGCGAATTTCTTTATTGCTGATCTCATTTTCCCTTTGAGGAAGTCTTTTCTCGTTATTGTGCAGAAGCAGAGCTAGCAGTTACATTTCCGAAAAGAGAAAAGCTCAATGACTAAGCTCAGAGCCAAAGAATTCCTCGGAAATTCCGTATAGTATAGTTCAACTCCCCGAAGGTATACAAGTTAAAAGAAGAGGGTAATTTGGTGCGACAATTTGCAGAAGACCGCGAAATACTTCAAGTGCAAAAGTGACAGCTGCAGTAGTGAAGCACAATGGAGAACTGAGAAGGTCAAAAATGGGCAAAGTTGTCACTCCAAATAATTTACAATGCACAAAAGAGTGGCTTTTCAGTCGTTATCTCCACAGTCCACATCCGCTTTTTAGTTGTGCCTTTCTACTTTCAAATTACCATAGAATTTGACTGATTTTGGTTGGAAAGTAACACATTGGAAAATGCATGCTTAGAAAAGTTCTAGAATTGAAACAGCTTTCAGTTCCTTAGCTTTGCGTGTCAACACAAGTTGCATAAGAAAGAAGGCAAAACTAAATATCGAAAAAGAAGTAGGCAAGCAAAAGAGCTACCATGTGGGAAATATGTTCTCAACAAAAAATATGCTGCTACTTGCTGACCTCCATAATAAATATACGAGACAATTTTCCTCTTCATGCTTATCTTTCTCTAATGGATTTTCAAGACAGCACTGCTGCAAAAACGCTTTGAAATAAACGACCTTAATTGAAGCCTGCAGCGCATAGTAAAACTCGCGTTGCCAAATACGATGTTTTTGTGCTTTGACTTTGCCAATGGCACGCATCATTACAGATTTACTAGTACAACGTTCAAAAAGTCAACAACAACACAAGTGTGTGTTAAAAAATTAGCACTTTTAACAACATGAGAGCCTCCTTTTTTACAAGCTTGTTGTTAAAATATTTTAGAAATTGTTTTCACACCATTGTTTCTACCTTTGAAGTGGCTTTCTATTGGTGGCCAAAACATTGCAACAAAAGTAAAACAAAAACTTTTGCTGCTTTTCTGGAAATTCGAGAAACTTTTTGACACACGGAAGTTAGAAGAAGAGGAGGTTGTTGGCATTTCTGGTCCAGTAAACTTTGCCCATTTACTCAATACTAAATGTCCAAAAAGTATCGAATTTCAACTTGAAGATTTTGAGTTATTACATTTGAAATTACTCTCTACCCCATCTCATAAACCTGTCAATCAGAATAAAAAAGGTGGAAACAAAGGAGGTCATCAACATTAATCAAGACGTGGCCAATTTTCTAACACTTAGTCTTATCGTTTTGCACAGACTAAAAACCCCTTCGTTTCTCTCTAATTCTTTCAGTCTACTTTCCAATGTAGGTCGAGTAAAGGTAAAAAAGCCTCATTTGTCTCACTCTGTTCTGTTTCTACCACCAACAAAGTTGGCCACTAGAAAACTACTTCTCGTTTATAGCACCCTCTTAAAAAAAGTTGCACGACAAAATCCTAATAATGTGCTGCAAGCTCTGCTTTGTGCTGTGCTCTGCCTTGTTGAAAAATGCACTGCAGTCAGTCAGAACTAAAAAAAATCATCCCCACACAAAACAGCTGCAGCAACTGCAAGATGAATTCAGCTATCGTGTCCTTGTTTTCTGTCCAGTTGAACAGGATTTTCTGTTATTTCAACTCTTATTTCTAAACATTACATTAATGAACTAAAAACAAAAATAATGCATTTCTGCATTACATTGATTGGTTGGATTATCTACACCTAACCTATGCTATGTTAGGTTAGGTTGGATTGCATTGATTTTAGCACTTTTTACATCTGTAGTAATTTGATCATCAAGTGTGTTAAAATGCAGATTTTAACTACCTATTTAGAGCACAATATTTTGCCGAGGCACGAGTCGTTACAAAAGTCTTCGTGCTTTTCCCGTAATCTTTTTAAAGACCTGGATTTTCTACTTGTCTTCTTTGTTTTGTAGGGATAGGAAGTCATTTGAGGCAAGGAAAATACTATGATAGCTGCCTACTGCCGCCGCCCATATCCTGCCAGGATTCAAAGCTGCAATTATTTCACCGCAGAGCAATGACATCTCGCCTTTTTATGACTACTAAAAAACCCACCCTAATCAGACAGAACATTACTCATTTGACATGACGTTGAAATTACACTTTCACATGCATGTAAATCCCTTCTCTTCTTCTAAAGCTCATCAAGATGGATTGGATCTTGGCCAGAACAAAGAAATGGAGAAGAGAGGAGAAGAAAACCTATCTACAAATTCTACTCTTTCTTTTTCTCATGCCTGGCCATGAATGATGAAATTCCAAACGGTTTTTGGTGCTCTATTTTATAAACTTCAACGAACAGAACAGATCTACTTACTTACTGCATCTGGTATTTACGGTAGATTAAATCTAGATCCAATTGTAAAGGTTCTGTTTTAGGTCAAATTCTTTTCCTAAAGACTATTTCGACATTTTGAAGTGATATATACTAATTTATAAATGTTTTTTTCCAAAGGCTTGAAGATCTGAGTCATTTTGAGTCACGTTCTTGTTTTGACTTTTACATGCAGACTACAAACGTGCCTTTTATCAATGTTTGGCAGTTTCCTGTGCCAAATGACAGTCTTAAACATAAACTGAGAAGAAGTGTTGAAGAACAGATGTCAATAATTGGAGAGAAAAGACGAGCCGCGATTCAGCGCAAATTTGCCAAATTGTCTCCTTTTAAACTGGATTAGATAAAGATAATGAAATCAACTCAGCGTCTGTTCCCTATCATCAAAATAAAGTAGACTTTTCTCGGTGCTTACCGTCAAATTATCGATGAAAACAGAAGTTCAATGTTCCTCAACACAACACTGTTAGCTGCTGTCTAACACTTTTACACTGAATGGAGTCACAGTCAACAACTAAAAACTGAACGGAAAAACTGAACGGAAAAACTGAAACGACTCTGCACTTATGAAACAGACACACACTCTGTTCCCCAAGGCGAGCTGAACATTACTGAGGTTCTGAAACGCACGAGCGTCGGACAATCGCGCGCTGCTGCTGAATGCTGAAACTCAGCAGCAATGGCTGCCGGAAAGCGCCGCTCGGCCACAACAGCACTGAATTCGAGCTTCTTTGACTACGACGAGAGACGAGACTTTTTCAGAATCTTCTTTCTTTCAACTAATGCTTCGGTTTTTGTGTTCTAAATGCACTTTCAACGTTTTTATAATGCAGTAGAAGCAGGTGAGTTTAAGCTGCCAAAAAATGCGCATAATTTTCCAACTGACATCGTTTATTATTTAGGATGTGCTGACAATGCTCAGACAGCTGGAATTTAGAATTTTAAAGGCTTTTGAATGAGGATGAGGAGGGTAGTTGGAAGATAAACGTGGCTTTTGTAGCTTAGTCAAATATTGACTGATTTGTCTTAGAAGCTTGACTTATTTACATGCCACCTGATTTTACAGATTTTGGCCAAAATAAAATCCATTTTAAAACCTGTTTACCAGGCCTGGATGGCCCAGCAAAGTTTGGGTTTGTTTGTTGTAGGTGTACTTGTTCTGGATTCTTCTGACAGAACAAATGGTACAAATATTGATTTTGATCAGCAAATGTTCATTTAGCAGGGAAGGAAGTTGGTGATTTGAGCTAGTAGCAAATGTAGAAAAATCAACAACCTTATCTGAATTTCAGCACTCTCTAGGCCAAGATTTCTATCTTTAGGGGCAAGACAAAGGTGCAGACATGAAATTATAAAGTTGCTGTTACCCTTTTTTTGCAATGAGGTCTCCTTTCAGTCTCTCTTTTGTGTATGTCTACTCTACTACAATTTCGGGGGTCGTTACATTCCGAGAACTTTCTTCCGCGGGGTATTATGACATTACGAGCTAAGGTATCAATTAATTTTCCACTGTCCATTTGTGGGTTAGACTCTATGATTAATTATAGTCCAGAAAAAGGTCTATATTGTTGAAAGTAAAGCCAGTCAAAAGAAGATGAAGGAAGGGGGTGCTTACTTACTTAGTACAAGAGAGCATCGAACTCTATGTTAGGTGGCGCGATTTCAAAAACCTTACCTAGAATGGAAAGAAACGGATTAGCAAAGTTCAGTACGATGTAACAAAAAAAAAACTAACCAAATGTAGAATTATTTTCTAGGGACAAAGGAGACTGAATAGACTATAGTGGAGGAAGCTTTTTTAATGTCACTGGCTGTGGTTTTAAAAAAGCGTAACGCAATAAAGATACTTGGTACGCTTTGGTGTCTAGCTTTTTCTCAAGCCCATGTGGCTGGACTTGATGACTATATTTGTTCAAAGCTGATAATCATATCCAAACTTTAGTTTGTGTCCCGAGACTAATGACCTTTTTATATTTCCATGTGTGTAGCATTTCGAGTGGTAGTACAAGTAGGACATTGCAGAAAAGGAACATTAGCCTAATGACTCCAAATTAGATCCTTATTTACCTGCACTGCATATACATTACTACGTGAGACTTTTTGTTTACCATTTGCCACTTATGAATCATCATAAAAATGAACACAGTAGTATTTCTATCCATTATTTCGTGGCATGAGAAAGAAAACTCATCCCCCACTGATTGTTTGTAATTCTCAGAATAATGAGCTCCCCTATAAGTCCAGGCCAAGCTATTTATGCAGCTTATCAGATTCTAATTTGCTTTTTAAAAAGAGTTGCTAAACGACCATTGCACGCAGTCAGAGGTCATCTGTCAAGAAAAACACACACACAAGTACTGAATAAGAAGTCTTGAGAGATGTTAGCATTTAGAATTTTGACAGTTCTACGTTGCTATGCACATCAAATCAGAGGAGGCAAAGACGTGCTATAAATACAATTGAGGTTCTTTGTTTATCTGCAGGGCATCTTGGCTTCCCATATTCTTTATTGTTGAGAGAATAGGAAACCCCAAAATGACTTGTTACACGTCTTCTTTTGACGTGCATTTCGACTACTACAATTCTAAAGCGCGGCTATAATTCATTCATCTTCTATTCTTGGCTACTGACTGCCACCCTATTTCTTAGGCTTTGTCTAGACAAGCCAACAAACAATAGTGCCACTCGAAAAATATTATTGGATTACTTCTTCTTATTTTCAAAATTCACCTGTTTCTTGAATAAAGAGAGTTTGCAATGCTCGCATCTTTCATTGAATAGTCGTAAAACCCGCCATAAAAAGTGGTATTTTGATACGAGAATAACGAGATACACACACAGCAATTACGTGCGGCTCATAAAGAATTCTTTAAAAAAGAAGGGAAGAACGAAAGATTAAAGGGACTTTTTTGATGGCGCACTCAACGACTTTTAAAACAGTCTTTGGCATTCGCTCTGCGCTAGTCCTCAACTCGTAACGTTTTTAGTAACTGTAAGAAGAAACCTTGACTCTACTGCTGCTGCGGTTGTTGCCGTCGTCAATTCGTCGAGCGTCGCGTCAAAAAGAGGAATCACATCCGGTTGTTGAAGAAGAAAATCCTCTAGAGTACCTAAGTAAATTACTCCGTGGAGAATGGTAGAAAATTCTTGGAGAGTTAGATAGATGAAGTATCCCACTAAGGTAGGTCGGATCGATCAGAGTAGCACAGCAATTTTAGACCGAAAAATCATTACGGGGCTCGCTCGTACATGATAAAAACCACATACAGATCGTTTTTGATGATCATTAACAAGCGTGGCCAAACGATAAAACGAGCAAAAGTGGTTCCGCCATTTGATGATTTTCAAGGTTTTTTAAGGGGGGCTCTCTTCTTACTTGATGACCTGTTTTTGAGACAACAAAGAACACAGGTGGCGCAGGTTCATTTGCCATGCACAGACACATTCATCTAGGGTTTCTTATCGGGTAAAGAAATCCTATAGTTCCCTGCTACCAATCCCCAAACTTGATTTGAATTGGTGGCATCCATCAAATAATCAACACAACATTAGTAAACCTTCAACAGACCTTGTGTAATGTAACGCTTCTATTCGAAACAATTTGATTATTCACAGTCAGATAGCGAGAGCCTAAGGTGCCGATAAGGAATTTTCAGGAACATTTGAAGATTCTTTCCAGGAAGACCTTGAAGTTAAGTTAGAATCGGAATGTCATCATGGGGAGAAGCCCCAGTGAGTCTACAGATGAGAAGCTCTACGGCATCACTGTGTAATGGAACAAGGGCTGGAAAAATGGAAATCACAACTACTACTGATGCACAAAAACTAGAGAAGAAAGACCTGAGGGGGTCATTGGGGAAAGTCTACTGTCATCGTTACGTTCTTGAAAGGATTAGGCTAATTAGGGTCACTTTTGAAATAACAATCGGCAAGTTGGAAAAGTGAGGTCACACGTCAACGACTAGAGAAGGAAAAGAGTTGAGAATTAATAATGAACATCACAGTGTTCAAAAAATCTCGTTTTCCTCTATTGGAACGAAAATTAAAAAAAATTTGCCACAAACAGTAAGAAAGGTTATTTTGGCGTGAAAATGATACATTTTTGTTGATTTTACAACATAGTGCGACGTCCATAAGGAAAAGAGTTGAGAAGAAACGAGCGAGAGCAAAAAAGACGGATGACCCTAGACAACGAATTATAAGACCGTAAAGTAGTTCAACTTTCGATGTTAATGTAGATGAGGGTTGAAGGAGCATAAAGGTTAGCGCCTTGGATAATGGGTAGTAGAAGCCAATTTTTACTGTGTTAGCTGTGCGCGTGGAATTTCACATCTAGTACCATCATAGCGGGGTGCAAGATTTTCTGAGGCTTGACAGAACTCAATTATACCAAAATTAAGATCTACGATTTAGAGACATATCAAGGTCTTGATTGCCTTCCATTTGTCTTTTTCACGCTGCTGTCACAAAGATTTCTTTATTGCTTTTGTGCTTTAGTTCATTCAAGGATTTGTTATCCTGGTGTGCAATTTGTTATCAAACTCTGTTTCAGATTTTCCAACAGATCCAAAAGTGCTTTTAAAAGTGTCAAAATCTTGAAAATACAAAAGGGTGTGTGTCTACTAGGAAAGTGTCGTTGATCTTAATCTGCCAACCCTCATCATTTGACATACAGATGCTGGACAGCTGTGGAATGTCGACTCTAATAAATGCGTTGCCTGCCTGGGTGCTTCCTTCCTCAATATCCATTCTCGCTCCACAAAGGGTAGAACCCGAAGAACACAAAGACAAATGATCCTGAATCTCAATTACAATCAAAGACACACTAGGGGAAAGTCTTTGTAAGTCACCCCTTTTTCTTTCACCAAGGCCTAATAGGCCAGGAGGTCATAAATAATGGCAGGAAGTGCGCCCCAACGCGCAAAGCAAAAAATATCGATTGCAGCACCACCAAAGAAACAAGATAATCATAGACCTAAATCTGATTTACGAGATGATAGAAATTCACGCGCCCCCTACTTTGGAAGAAATACATCAAGATTCACAGTGGATAAAAATCAATTCAAAAGAATCATTTTACTAATAGGAGAGCGAAATGAGCGACGTTGATTTAAAAGTAAAGAATTTGAATTTTGCCACCATGCATTAAAACTTTGAAATGTACAAGTTTTACATGTCCAATTTCAGCCATTTTTGGGGCTAAAATCTTTTAAAATTAGAAACATTAGAACTAATTCAAATGATACATTTTTGGTGATTTTCCAAGAGGGTTTACAAGATGACGAAGAAGAATAGGCAATGGAGAGCAGATGGACTACAAAAAAATATTGGAGTGTTGAAATGTCAATTTTTTTCAATGGCCACATTGAGGGGAAATTGACTCCAAAGTCCAAAGGTCTAGAATTGTTTTTAACAAATGTTGTCACTTTGCCACAATGTGAAACCCAAACAATACGACTATCGCTCCCCCTCGCCTTCAAATGTTTCTTTTTGCGACTTGAATTTCTTCGTATTTATCTTGGCTGAAAAAAGTGTCAACTGAGGAATACTTGACGAAGGACAAATACATTTAGAATTCTACAGTTGACAATTGTAAAGTGCCATATCTGAAATAATTCATGCGTTGAGGCGCTAAGCCTTTTTGAAAGTAGGCTAATTTTTCTCTTGGCCTTCTTTGCTCAATCGCCCTCTCTGCGGCACTTCAAGGCTTTAACTCAACGGCCATAAAAGTGATTTCTGCTATTACTGTCATACTTTAAAGATTCAAATTACTTCTGGGTGCTGCCATTTACAAAATGCTAGCGGCAGCAAAAATGTAAATCTCAATCTTTTCTTTTCTTTTTCACAGTTCATGTACAGTGCTTAAAAATCACCCCAAGAAATCATAGTCATTTGAATTTTGGCGGGAAAAATCAATATCTTATCCGGAGGGTCAATTTTGGTGCGACATTTTTGATAATTTTCGAACACTGCACTGTGTGCAATTATTCCCTTTTTTGTCCACTTGAATAAAACTTGATTTAAGGCTGAAGAAAACTAGTCTTGTGAAGTCTAGAGGAGCTGTCATGAATGATGTCACAGAATCTTTTCCATCTTGTACAGTTGTACTGCTGGAAAACGAGTTCAAAGAACCCTTCTTTCTCCGTTCAAGAGATGTAAAGTTGATACGAAGAGCAAATGAGACTCGACTCTCGTGCCGTTCTTTCTGATTATGGTCAATGCAATGAAGAAAAATTCTAGCAACGGAAGTGTTGAACTGCAAACGTGATTTTTCTAGTCTGCTTACAGGTGACTCATTCATTCTTCTTTGATAAGATTTCAATGGGATTTTTTGTGATTGCTCTAAAATTCACACACACCTAACGAAAAGAAAAAGTCCATCAACAAAGCACACACAACAAGCAATGCAATCAAAATCATTGTTTGTATTTTACTACCGTAGCCTTTAAAAATCCATTCGTAAGGGTCATCATTTTGATACAATGACAACAAGATAAGATATTATTTCAAGACTTATTTTACATTCTAATTTCATGCGGTTGCAGAGGTATGAATAATTGCGGAACTTCTTTTTTGCAACCCTTTTGAACAATGCAAAAAGAGACTACATCATCATCAGCACGAGAAGTCTCGACACTTTTTGGCTAAGGTCTAAAAATAACAAGCAGCAGCAATAGCCCTTCTTTGTACTTACATTCCACTATGATTACATGGGTATCGAATTCTCACACCTCTCCTACTCACGCATAACATGAATATTAAAGAAGAGTTTGGCCAGTGCGCACAGTGTTAGAAAATCCCTCAAAGAGTCTCATTTCACCTCATTTGCGAGCAAAGCGAGCTACGCTTAGAAAAACTACACGAGGTTTGTTTGGGTCAAAATTCACATGAGGCATTTTTGGGTGATTTTCGCACACTGTGTTGAGAAGCCGCAAAAAATTCTCGGAGGCATCGTATTTGCAACAGTGTATTGTTGTTGACACATGACGAAGGTCTTTGCCATCCTATTCTACGCCACAATGCCCATCTCATTTGCAAAAATAACAAAGAGATTGCCGCAGAATCTCATGTGCCTAAAAGATTGAATTTCACTTTGCAAAATAAGCTTGAAGCTAGGAAGAGCATCAGTAGAAAATGATTGAACTGGGAAAAGCACAAAGTTTAAAAGTAAAAATGTCTCGCACCAAAAATTAAATAAAACATCAATAGCTAATACGTCAGAACTTGATTTTTACCGCCAAAAATAGCTTTAAGTTACTCATGACTATTTTTGGCGCGAAAGTTGTGTTAGAGTAGTTTTTGCGTTCGTTTCTTTGGCTAAATTACACATTTGGTGAGCTAAGTAGAGTCTTGGTCAGGATCCAGTTTCATCGGCGAGATGCGATAGCCAAGGCCGGATCGGCAGTTCAGAGTTGGGGTAGTTTGAGAAAAATTCTCCCACAATAATGACACTACGGCACATGAGTCTTGGCCAAGTGTGTATGATGTCATACGAGTAGAGTGTAGACCCCCTAGTCCAGAGTCACCCAGAGTCTTAACAGACATACTCGCACCAGATATGATACCCACAGAGTATAACAACACGAAGCTCAAGATAATATTTTCTCCTAATATTCTCGTCCACCCATGTGCTTTCGTTAATGCACTCGACTTGGCGAAATAATGGCCACCGCTGACTATAACTGCGGATACATCTATTTTCAGATCATCATAATTCAGCCACTCAGCATGATTACAATATTCAGAATATTTTTTTTTTTTGCTAAAAAAAATTTCCAAACACGTCAGACATTAGAATAATCTGGCAATTTTTCATCGTTTATTACCTTGCCTTGAGGCTTCTTTTCTACCAATGTTTGAATTTTATAACCCTTCACCTTTTTCGTAGAAATAAAGAGTCTCGTGACTTCAGTCGATGATGAAGACTTTGCATAATTCAAAGAGAGCGTAAAAATTCTTGCCATTTTACGGCTTTACTGCTGCCTTCCGTAGTGTATAGAACGATGATGAATCGAGAGGGGAAGAGTCAAGGTGTCATAACTACAATTTTTTACTGCTGCCTACAGAATTTTTTTACAAGACTTCATTGAGAATTCGAGATGAAAGCTTTTTCTTTCCTCTACTTTTTTAGGGGTGAAAAGGTATAAACAACAAAGGTGGGAGCAGAGAGCATCTGTAATTGACTCTATGCAGCAGCGGCTCTTTCGAAGCAGACGCTATAATTTCCTGCCGTTTTTTCTGCATTCATCCCTCCCCACATTTTATAGGTCACTCCCCTTCACTGGAGACTTTTGCCAAGACTAAAAAAGCTGTGAACTCTGCATTTATACAATCTACAGCTCAATGCCTGGCCAGCAAAAAGTAAACAGTTAACAGTACATATCCGGAAAATGTTTGAATTTTCGCGCCAATTTTTTTTAGCTATTTTGTTCTACCAGGTGTTCCAGCAAGTTTTGAACAGGAATTTGGCAAACAACCATATCAAAATGGCAAAAGACGAAGAATTCGTGAAAGATAAGCAGAGTGCAAATTTCAATTTGACGAATATTTTTTTTGACAAAAGATTCCTAAATTGACGCAATTTGAGATTTTCACTAAAAACTCACCATCTGAAACTTGTTGGGACACACTGTGTAATGTATATTTGGCGCGAAAATACAAAGTCAATCTTATTTTTTGTTGATTTTACAATTGTTCAGTTATCCGGATTTGAAAAAAAAAAAACACGACAATTTTTCTTAAAAGGCATCATTAGTAATGTGATGAGATAGTCTGCGAGTGTAATGAAGTGTAGCACAGTAATTGAAGTAAAGCTTGAAGGTCCTAAGACAGTGACAAGAGAAGCTGACGACATTTGCAGCTAACTTTTTCTTACTTCTTCTGCTGCTGCAGAAGAATATTTTTCCTTCTGCTGAGTTCTGACATTTACTTTTAGCAAAAGTAAAGAAATACAGCCTGCGAAAAATGAAGAAGTCAGTAGGCATATTTTGCAGTAGTAGGCAAAATAAGTCTTCTTTTGTGTCTACTAAAGACTTTTGATAAATGCGTGGAAAAGTCGTCACTGACAGTAGCTCGCATACTTTCTGCTTTTGCTTCGTACTGCGGATCCTCAGTTTTTCCGCGAAGTCAATCTAGCCTTGAAAAAGTTGACCTTGGAGGTAGGATAGCAGACAAAAAATGAACGAGTTAGTGGCCAGCAGTAGTAGAAAAAAAAATCTGACCGATGATTGTTTAGAAAGCTTGAGGAGAAGCAAAAGGTAAAAACAAACGAAAGTTGTGCATAATTGTGGCCACATTAAACGTTAAAAGGTTGCGAGACAAGTCGGAAAATGATTCCGGATTTAAAGTAAACATTTTCTACTTTCGAGGTTGCGTTGGTTTAGTCACAATGTTCCGCTAAGTAAGAATTTAGGAATCTTTGATTGACGAAGCACAAATGCATGCAGTTTTGTCCAAGAACGAGTTTTGGCTTTTTGCTGGAATTTTTACAATTGATTGACGGTTAGGAACAAAAATGTAGGCGTGAAGGGAAGAACAAAAAAGTTCGTTGGCCAACGTTAATTTGCCAGCAGTTTGCCAAGTCTAGCCTATCAAAAACTGGGCGATAAAAATCTAGAAAATTAATCAGCAATTTTGTGGACTAATGAATGTGAAACACATTAAAACTCTCCTTTTTTCAGACCTCCTTGTCCAAAAAGTCAACTGTGGAAAAACTTCCAAAGCAGCGAATTCGATTTTCTGAACCCTTTTTGACAGAAGATTTTGAATTCAAAACGCCAAAAAAATAAGATTATGGGTGGCCTATTAGTACTGAATTGCCAATGATATTTTGACTTACCTGGATTTCGCTCTTTTTGGCATCGATGGCATCTTGCGTCCATTTCTGATTGAATCTTAATGGTTCCTTGAGGATGACTTCGGCTTCTTTGAGCCACTCCTCTAATTTTCTGACAGTTTCTTTAAGCTCTGAAAAAGAGAGGGAAAAAAACAATTGTTAAAAATCAGGTTTGAGGATTAACATTGACCCACAAAAAGAAAAATCTTCCTTTCAATTTATGGGCAAAAATTGTCGAATAGAAGCCAAATTATTTTGCTTATCTAAAGTACCCATCAATTTGTAATAATCAAAAGACCAAATTGCGTCACTTCTACAAAATCTACCAAAGCAATTTATCAGCAGCAATATTTGCTTTTGTTATAAAATTGCAGTAGTAAATAACCTAGCAATTTTCGTCTATTGGAAAATAGACTCGAAAAGTCAAAAGTCAATTTTACCGTTTTTACCTTCGACAAATTAGTGGCAGGAAAAAACAAATGAAAATTACCTTTTTAGAAAAGAACACAAACTAAGTCATCAAAAAACAATGTCTCGTGTGTCTCAAAGACCTTGAGGCGTAATGAGTTGGTGTGTGTGTAGCAAAAAAAAGTTATTCAAGAAAAGTTGCAGTAGCTCAGAGAAAATGTGACATTATCAATTGACCTTGGGTACCAACCGCAAAATAGACCATGAGAATACATAAGAAAAATCTTTCATTCATTTTGGCAAGAAGCATGCACTACATGATAAAGTAGTAACAGACCTGCCATTTTGGACGTTTTGCAAAGCACATATCGTAAAGCGCCTTATCTTGAGCCAATATTTGTGGACTTCCTACCTTATTTTCTTCCATTAGTCGCCTCTAATGCGACTTTTACCTTTTTCTTTTCGAGGAAAAGCCGTCGTAAACTTTATACTACGCATTGCCACTGTGTTCGAAAATCCCCTTTAAAATCATCATTTTACAACATTGCGAGCGAAGCGAGGTAAATCAAGATATTCGAATCTTTGCGCCAAAAACAAAAACATTAGATTCAATTTTGGCACGAAAATTCAAATGATATTATTTTGGTGATTTTCAAACATTGTGACATTGCAGCAAATTCGACAAGAATCTTTAAAACATTTACTTAAATAGAAAAATTACGTTTTGCCTCTCTGTGTGGTGATTTTCCTCTGACATTTTGAAGCAAGGGGAAAAAAGAAATAATGGTCGTGATGAAAACACGAGACAAGAAAGGGAGAAATTGGTGAAAAAACATTGCACGATGATGACTGCGATGACATTCCTTATGATAACTTGGCTACATGTCTAGACACTTGGAAAAAACAAGAAGAATACCAAGATAGGAGAATTTTCGTGTAAAACCAATTTCCTAAATATGGAATTTTTTTTTGTTTGGCTTCAAGTACCGAAAGAAAGAATCCATTTGTCATGAGCATGACTTCCCCCCTCCCTTCTCTTTCTTACGTTGCAGTTATCATCAGTAGCCTCTAAAATTAGTCTTAATTTGCTACCTACGGGGGGTCTCTTCTACCTCCTCAGATGTGTGTCAAAAGGTCTCGCGCGGCCCTCTAATGTGGTCTCACCTGTGGAGTAGCTTTGGACCCGCAGATATGTTCATTCATTCATTGAAAGAAAGAAAGAAAAAAAATCATCTACGCCCAGATTTGCACAGTGTTTGATATTACTGAAAAAGTCTCATTTTACAACATTACGAATGACTTGAAAATTTCAACATAAGACATTCTGATCTGATTTGGGCCGATAACATTCCTTCATTGGAAAAGCCATGTTTAGAAGAGAACAAAAGCTTTTGAACTTGAACTTACGCGAGTTACGGGTCGAGCATTCGGCACGCTTTGAGCATTACTATGATTGGGAAATACCAAGTGCTATCAAAGTTATCAAAAGGGCTGCATTTAGGGAAAATGGAGCAATATTTTCTGAGCATTCTGATGATACACCACAGCTGGTGCAATTCCTATTTGGGGGGGACAATGGAGAGATTTGAAGTGAAGCCAGACTTCTGGGCAGATTTGACAGCAAAGTTGCAGTAGGTCAAAGAGTTTATCCATTTAGAAGCTGAAGAGATGTCCAGAATGTGTCAGAAAAGAAATGAAATCTTCATTCCTGTTGGTTAACACGCCCATACATGTAGATACCATTGATTGCATTGCTGGGATGATAGGTGGAATGCAGCAAACATTGCAGCAGCTTTACGTTACAAGACATCTGTTTAGTTTGTCAACAATGTAAAATTGAATTTTCGTTACAAAGTTTACAAACCCCAACTTTACTTGGCTACATGAGTAAAGCCATGAAAACTTATACATTGGTCGAAAATACAAATAAAGATTGTCATCTTTAGGGTCTAAACCCATTGGCAAGCACCTGGAAAGTGCCTCAATCCGAGCTGGAAAACGCCGCGTGTGTCCTTCACTCTATCCAATTGCCGCAAAAAATAAGTGTGTTTTGCACGAAGAAAAGGGTGCACTTTTTTAGAGGGGATATGGTGAATAGACATGCCAAACTTGAATTCAATAACAAGAAGAGTAGAGTGGGTTAGAGCTGCACCAGGTCTGCAACTGCAAGAACTTCATCATGGAGTTCATGTCAATTGTCACACTCTAACAATCCTCCAAAATGTTTTTCAAAGTTTCGAAGTTGCAATGATGGAAATGACCTAAAAAGACTGTTTGACAGGACTGAAATGCCAATGCGTGCGACAGCGCATCTGTTTATGTCATCATGGTTTGAAAGGCAAAAAACAACCATAATTTCTCTTATTAATGAAGGCACAAAAACTAGTTTCATCTGATATCTATTCATCCATTATTTGTTCCAGCTTTTTTTGTCCTAATAACTCATCTTTGTGAGTTAATTTAAACCGTCCTCTAAATCATGAAGTCTTGTCAAGGTGTCCAAAGTGTCTCAAAGATGCGCTACTAGAAGAGGGTGTGGTACAACAGTAGACTAAAGATTTTTGAATAATGATTGTCCATCGTATTAGATACCCTGCCCACTAATTATCTAGAAGCTCAGAAGTAAAAAAACAGTAGTCCAATTAAGTGCAAAATTGCTAACGACGACTACTATGCTATGATGCCGTGTGATAAAAACTTAGGATCTCTAATTGCTTATCCGTGAAGATATTAGCAGCAACACAAAGCCAATACAACTTCGCCCTCCTGCCCAAAATTGGCTAAGAATGGACTGGTAATTTGACCTGCAGCTTCCAACCAAACTAAAAAGTCGTGAGGATGACAAACCCCATGGTAATTTCAAACAAATGGAAATATCATCTGTTTTTTGCACTACCAAATGATAGATCACCTTCTTCCAAGAGAGTGTGATTAGGGTGAAATTATTTCTTCATCTCTTTTGTCGACATTGCGCAAAAATCAAGCTGAGCAATTCAACTCTGTGTGTTTTACAAGACGGCATACTGGCATAGCACATGTCAAAAGCATATAAATTCATCTCACGTCTCCAGGACATCCCTCAATTAGCAGAGGAAGAAGACAAAGAGGGAGATCACGAAGTACTGTTGTAGCTAGCTCCAGAGGAAAACTTGGATTGAAATCTGAAGAGCATGTTTGGATGTTTGGACTGCTTCTGAAGTTCTCTGTGTGAACTGTGAATGGCAATCTTTGGTACACAAAGGGGTCAACAAAGGCAGGAAACCCTACCCCGGCTCAATAATGTTAACCTCTACATACTGTGCCTAATCAAGTGTAAGATCAAACATTCTTCAAAGGTTTCGAAATGACAATACTGCTTGAATGACGTCAATCTTCACCACATCTCAGCAAATCCCTTCAAATTTTTTAAAGCCAATATCAGATGAGCAGCTGTCAGAAAAATGTCAAAATCCAATTTACAGACACTAGACACAAACACTAGGTCTTGTGTAAACAATGATTTATTTAACGACTTTTTTGGCTCAAAAACGGTCTTACAAAAAAATCAGAGCTAAAACCGGCCTAAGACTTAAAACCACTAAGAATTTGAATCAAGATTAGCCTCCAAACAATTAGATGAATCAGTAGAATTTACGAACAACGCGAGCGCAAGAAGGACTGCAGAGCAAAGTTCCTGTTCCTAATGGATTTTGCAGACTTTGAGACTTTATCTTAACTGGAGATATCGTTGGCTACGCTCATTTCAGGTTTTGAGGTTGTTCTTCTTTGTCTAACCTATCTTATCCCATATCCCATAAATTCTCCAGAGTTACAATTTTCTCCAAATTAATTAGAAACCTGACGTATGTGTTCAGTCATAATCACACCCCCACCCGCCAGGTAAAACCAGACATACGCATGTTGTTATTTTCTTCCCCCCTTAAAACTCAGCAACCCTTTTGTTTATGTGCAAGTTTTCACCTTGACGTTCAAGTGTGAGTTGTAAGTCAACATAGGACTTCCTTTGTCAATTGACCCAAACCTAGAAGAGCAGTAGTAGCTAGAGGTCATTAACTTTAATGACATACTGAAGGTGTCTAAGATGCTCTGTTTCAGCACTACTAGAAGCTTAGCTAATCTCAAATGAATGCCCATTTGCCCCATTTGCCAAAGACACGCTAATGGAGAGAAAAGCCTAAAAACTGATGCTACTACCTTCTAGGGTGACCAGGTTGTAAAGAGGCAATGTTTTACCTTCGATAGTTTCCTAGAAATCCCTGGCCTAACCTTATGAAAAGTTGGGGAATGTATTCATCCCAAATGGGTATGCAATACCTTGTCACTTGACACACCGGTCACCCTATACTACTGCCCCCCAGCGCTAGTAAAACAAAAGCTCCCTGAATTTGCATGAAAATGAGATTTAGAATGGACCTTTTAAAAGTTTATCTTTTTGTGATGCTTTTTGGCCGATGGCAAGTCTATTGGGCAGCAGTATAGTGAAATTATTTTAACCTCTTCCAATCAACAAATGAGTATTCATTTGTTCTGACATCAACAAATGGAGAGGCTAATAATGCCTAAAGGAGAATAACTAGAGACACTTCAATTAGCACAGATGAAAATCTGTGAAGCTACGCATTCTTTTCATGAGCTCGTGTGAAAAGTCATAAATTCTAATGTTTAGAGGTGAAATTAAGGTTTAGTGCAATGTGCAGAGTTTAGGGTTATTAAAACATAAAATTCCTACTTTACTGCTCGTGGTAGATATCTCCACTATCTCGTGCTGCCTCTGAGTATTAGTTTTTGCTCTGCTTGATTGCTTTTGATTAGAATCTGGTGACGCGTCTACTCGACAATCTGTGGTGATATGGAAGTGGAAGCTCCTGATGTTTTTTTTTTCAGAGAGAAAACAACTCTTTATTGACTCTAGCCTCAACTGATGGAAATATGTTCAGACACTTGTTACGTTTTTTAGCTTTTATTGTATGTACTTCTATTCATGTTATAAGGAAATGCACGTCATACATTTTTTGTTCCCTAAACATGAGACTTGAGGAGTCATTTTCCAATTTTTGTGTTTTTAGCCCAGCAGAAAAATCATGGTGTGCTCAATTTTGTCATTTTCGCAATTTATGGTCGATGCCGGATTTGTCAGGCATCATTTTGCCTATTTTTGGTCCTTTGGAGCGACTTTTCTCGATAAGTCGTAGTACACAAATATTGAACCAAAACCCTGTTCTGCCAAAGCTATAGATAGAAGAAGCAACAGACAGCAGCAGGCTTCTCTCATACCGCAGAAAATCATAAAATATTGGCTACAATTCATCCTCTTGAATGCGCCTTAGCATTGCTGCAGGTAAAGTCTACACAATACTACACACCTGAACCGAAAAAGACCACTTGAAACCTCTTTGTTAAACTAGCTAAGAGGCAATGAAATTCTTCACTACTATCTAGTTCCAGTCTGGCTTCTCTCTCGTAAAATCTGACATTTTTCCCAGCACTTTGACAGATTCTAATTGCCTATCAAAACCAGTTAGGTATTTGCTGATAGCCCCATTTTGCATTTTGTGCATCAATTATAACCGTTGATGTTGAAGGACATCATCGGCAGTCGTGCGTATCATTAAAACTTTTCACTCTTTACGTGGCCAAAAATATTATTAATTTGATGCCAATTTAAGATTTTTGTCACCGAAAAAAAAAATGCCCGAATATTTGGTAGAATTTTCTTTTCTACACAATTTTGAATTATGGAATAGCTAAGCTGCACGAAAATGGTGACATTTTAAAGCAGTCCCTATATGGAAATTAGGAACGCGCGCTTTAAGAAGTCCCATTGAAAAAGTTTTTGTTTGTTTGCCAAAATTCGCGTGCTCTGCTCGTGAATTCCCCATGAAGTACCTGTCATGTAGCTATTATGAATGTCAGCCTGGTGACCGTGAAACTTTTTGAGTGGTTCCTTGACAAATATGGGATCAGTCCAATAAGGGACCTTTTGACACCCTCACCCCCAATAAGAGGATGGACCTAAATCATCATCCCCACCGGCAGGGGCAAGGTACAACTTTGATTCTCAGCCCTGATATTTGTAATGACCCAGCTGATAGGTGACAGAAATTGGCACTGGCATTGGACACCTGAATTGCTTCTTTGTTGAATTCAGGATCACGTATTTCCACTTCAGCCAAAATTCTAATAAATTCTCTGACCTTTTTTGCAGACTGGCAATTTATCTTGCTCTGTCTGTCTACTGTTTGGAATGGTGGAAATGATAATCAGCCTTGAAAATTTGAGGTGCTCTTTTGACGAGAAAGTATTTCTTAACCTAAATATCTGACTTGTCCAGTTATCCAAACAACAAAAGGATTTTCCAAAGCAGCAAAAAACTGGACGTTTTCATTGATGTCCAAAAAAGTCCGTCTAATGATATGGGTAGAAAAAGTACCAATAAAAGTGTTTTTAGAAGACGTCAAACGTCCCTGAATTTCAGCCCTAACATCCCATCTGTGCCTTACAACTTTTTCTTTTGATGATCTAAGATCTCTAGTAGGAGGAGGGAGGACTCCTTTGTGCTAATGTCGACGCTACTACGCGAGATGCTACGACCATTTGTGCACTTCACCATGATGCAGAAATCTGCAGAATGTTACATTCTTCTACGGCTTCTACGCCTATTTTACGTCCATTTTCTCATACGACAGTAGGCCTAGTTTTAAAAGTAAAGCATTCGTCTTACCTTTTCGTACAGTTTGATTCTTGGATAGAAATTCGGATTTATCGGTTAATGTCTCCGTGGATGAAGATTGCATGAGTGGTGCTATGACACTTTGGGATGTTGATCCTGGTTTGGCACGACGAGAAGAACACGGTCTCAGAGGTTTAGAGAGACTCATTTTTGTTATCACTTTGGGTTATTTTTCAAAGGCACCTGGGATTATTTTTTTTCCTCATCAGAAATTGCACAATTTTCAAAATGACCAGATCTATTTTCGAAATGAAGTTTTTTCCCCCAGAATCTGTTTTACAATTTTTTTAATGGTCAAGAGTCCAACAAGTTTAACTTGACCCAGTCCTTTCGATGAAGCCAAGCAGATATGGGCTTACTTACATACTTTAATGGAACCTTAATTAAAGTGGACTCTAGGCCTATTTTAGGCCCAATGCAAACATGATAGGATCAAACCGGACCCAGCTCATGAATATCAATGTCTAGTATTAAGCTCCTCCATCATGTCAAACACAGTGTGGGAAATCACCCCAAAGTCTTATTGGAATTTTCCCGCCAAAATAATATCTTCGTCTCTTATGTTAATTCACAATTGCTTGGCTCGCCAAGCCGCTATGTTGCCAAATGAGACCTTTGGAGTAATTTTTCACCACTGTGAGTCATGTCAAAGTTGACTTTGATACAGCTTTGATCCATGAGGGGCCCAAAGGCCTCAAAGGATTCAAAAGGGAACTACTCTACCATTGTATTCAATTTCTGATGGGAAATGGACTCTGTATATAGATGTAATTTCTGGAGTAAACTGACAATCTTGTTTGTTGTTGAACACACAGTGAACAGTCACACACTGATGTTGAATAGCACCTGGAATTTTTTTGCTAGGCCCCAAAAAAATTCTGGAAGAATTACACAATGTTTAGCAAGCAGGAGTAGGCTTCCAAAAGTCTTCAATTTCTGGGGATTTTCTTTTTTAAGAAGGAAGCTGGCAGGGTTTTGCACAGATTTTCACGAATTATTCATGAAAAAAAAATTCAGCACAAATGCACTTATGAGCACGACAATTGGCGTAGACACACTGACAAATCTGTTGCCCTTCTCAAACACTGCACACTTAGAGAATTCCAAAGTTCTCTAACGGATTTCACCATGCCCAAATCAAGTTGCGTTGCTGCGGCCTGAGACGATCCGAAGAAGTTGCTACTTTGTTGTCAACACCGGTTATCTTTAGCTACAGAGCTGCTGCACTGCTTCGTTGACTGAAATTTTTTTCTGGAACCACGAGAAGATCACTGATCATGCAGGATGGTAAAACCTGAGGATTCTTTACGAGGTCTCAAAACTCTTATCTTGGGCTGCTGAAAAAGGAGAAGTTGATTTTGGACACGTAACCCCACTTTTATAGTTCGACCTTATATGTACAGACGGCTATCAGCCAAAGTGAAAATTGAATTCAAATGAATGAATTTTTTTTAAGAGCGGAACTCATTTGCCTAAATTGAAACTTGATTTTGTATTGATCAAACTTTTGAAGAGTAAACTGCATTTTTGGTAAATCCAAACAAAGAAGACAGAACAAAAAATGTCAGCAATGCAATAATGAAAAATTAGGTCTACATTTTCACAGTGGTGGAAAATCACCTAAAATGTCTTATGAAAAAAATGAAAATTGTACTTTTTTATTGGAAAAGAAATGTAGCTCGGTTGGCAAGTTGAGACTTTTTTTTTGATTTTTGAACACTGTGTTTTTGACCATAATTGACTTGAAATAACGAACCATTAAAAATAGGCCTTCTTCTCCAAATGTCACAACACAAATGTCCGTCTGATGGCACGTCTACAACTGATTCCATTTACTTGTCACTTCATTCGCAGTAGTTCTGGTGCAATAATAGTTTTCAATGTCACGCAAACATCCTCTCTGTAGCACTATTGAACATTTCTTCAATCTATCGATTGGGTGGCTTTCTTCAATAAATCTGCTGATGTGATTTTTGCGTATTCACTTTATTTTGTTGTTTTCAGGTGGCTGAACGCGCACCGATTGAGTCTCTGTTGGGACTTTGCGTTGCACCTACCGTCTTAGTCATCACCTGGAGCCGGTGTACATAAAGTCGAGCGACTACTAAGGGAGCGCGCGATTTCTGTCGACTTGTCGCCTGCTGAAACAAAAGGCACAGTGGGAGAAAATCACTTAAAAAGTCTAATTTTCCAACCTTAATGCTTTATCCATATTTTACTTGAACATAACATCCATAATTGTTGCTTGTAAAATGAGACATTTTAGGCATTTTCCAACAATGTGCTCCTCGGATTAAGTTCTTATACCGTGAGAAGTCAAAACTAGAGTTAGTATACCTTTGAAGAAAGCCTTGGCTGACCTTCAAGTTTGCGCGCATTCTACAATTTGCTAATGTTGAAGAGAAGGCCTTCCTTCTTCTTCTTCTAGAGTTCTGCTAATTATTTAGGCAATGACTTTCCAGATCCTGTTTTGTTTTGTAAGGAACGTTATTGTTTATGATTGTTTATGAGGTCATGTCTAACGTCGGAATCTGTTTTATGGGATCACAACATAGTCATACCAAGACTCTTTTTGATTGGATCTATTAAATATGCTTTCGTCATATTTTTTAAAGTCGCATCTCATCGGGCCATAAAAATCAAAAACATGTGGAAACTTATTCATTAGACAGTTTTTCCCCTTCTAATCCGTCATTCTCAACAAAGGTATGCAGACAGACACTTCTATTTTTATCAGTACAATTTTCCCGCAAAAATTTGTTACAAAGAGGATTCTACCTGGATGAAGCCTTTTTTTCTGGGTTTAGGTTTCAATATCCGGTGGCGATCTTCAACTCTAAAAGGGACAGAAAAACTAAAACTTTACGTAACATGACCATCAGTAATCTTATCTAGAGTGGTCAAAAAATGTGTATTAACTAAAAAGGATTATAGTTCTAAGCTTGGAGACGCGTGAATGATAATGTTATCTTTTAAAAAGGCAAAAAATGCGCATTTGTAATGTAGTTGTAAGTGCATGAAGAAGCCTTAATTCTATGTTTAGGTACATTCAAGTTGTACCTAAGTGAAATGTAAAAGAGAGATCTGAAACGAAAATTGACAATTTTTGCACCTGTACTTACAAAACATGATGAATGACATTGTCCTTGAATGATGCTTTGTTGCAAAAAAGCAGGCAAACGCAAAATACAGATGTGTAAGGATAAGGGGATTTTTTGCTCTCGTGCAGGTGTGTATCAATAATTGAAAGGCTTTCTTTTGCCATTTTGTCTAAGAAAAAAAAGTCCTTAGCCTTTACATCTTCAGCAACAATTACCATCGGATTCAAGCCTCTGAATGACAGTCAAAGATACCAATTTGTACTCACTACTCAGTTAACTCAAGCAAGGTGAAAAATTTGAGACCTGATTATTTTGCCGCAGTAACAACGCCGGAAGTTTCATTCAGCGTTTCTATTTTCTAATGCATGACTTTGATGGATGCCAAGCTTTGTAAGTGCTTCTTGGGCTACTGAACGAGTGAACATGGCAAATTCTTTTACCAGAGTGGAAAAATTCTTGAGAGGCTTTAAATAGGCTTCAAGAGCAATTAGACATTTTTGCTTGCATCGTTCACAACCGCAACGAGAGCAGCCATGCATAAGATGCCAAAAATGCCACATTCGACGTGAATTCTGCGCCCCAAACTTTACCGCTGGCCGCCCCCCTTTAGTACAAAAGTCAAGTGACGTTCAAGTCTCGCGCGACAGCAGAAGAGGCGCACGCAAAAATCTGTGGTAGGAGTAGCAGTGTGCAACTTTTTTTGACTTTTGGAGGGAAAAACAAAACTTTACACAAGATTTTTTTGACCAAAGTAGAAGCACAGTGTGGGATAATCACCCAAAATATATCATTTGAAAATGCACTGTTTTTCCAATACATATTTGAATTTTAGCCCCAAAAATGAGTACAATTGAAATACAGATAGATTCTATTCTTGATTTTTGAAACAAAAATTGAAATGTTTTTTACAATTTGCTTAAATGCTCGCTTCGTTCACCATGTTGTAACATGAGACTTTTGCTGCAATTTTCAACACTATATGAAACAGTGCAACTTTTCTTGACTTTTGGAGGGAAAACATAAGTTTTTTGACCACACCAGACGGGATAATTGATAGGTAACGAAAAAAGCAATGACCCCCATAAAAGCTGCAGGCCATGATTATAGACTTCAAGATAACAGTAGCCACTTGAAGAGTTTCACTTCTTCGTCTTCCAATAATCAATGTGTCAAAACCACACATGAAGATGATTTCCTTCTTCATATCATTTCATATAGACTTTCAGCTGCCAATAAAAAGGAACTCAAATTGCAATTCTATGTATTGCAAGCTTCAATGAATGTAGGCTCGTAAATATAATATCGTGATTCCATTCAATTTTGAGAGGAAAGAGACGTCTAAATGACTATGATTTTCACGAGAGATATCAAATATCAGTTTCAAACATTCATTTTCATTGGAGGCACATTTTTCTCCTAATTTATATACATAAAGTGTTTTATTTTTGAGACATTTTGAGTGGTTTTCCCACATGGTGAATTTGGCAAGCCAACCATTAAAGGCAAAATCATAAAAGTGTCACCAGGTAAAGGTAAATGATTAGTGCTACTGCAAAGGACGTGATCATAATCTTTCCAATCAATTTAGCACTATTTGATTTTATAGTACTAGCTTAGTAACACCTGGTGTTGAAAAAAAATGTTGAAAAGGGGTTTAGATTTTTATTTGGATTTCCACAAGTATTAGGTAAGCACTAAGCAGTGAGTTGCAGGCAGCAAACCACAGTTCTCTTCGCGCTTCGATTACTGTTGTGACGAAAAAAAAAGCCCCCAAGGCCTTTGAGTAACAGGGAATGAAGTGCAATTTACTCGACTTGCATAGTAGAGTGGCAGTGCGGGTAACGAGACTTTACTCAGATTCGCTCCTACTGTCGCTTTGGGGGAATTGCCTTAGAAAAACCTTGGCTCTCTGCTATGAATCTACTTTGCAATCAGTTTTTCTATTGGAGAAACCAAAGTCCAAATGAGTTGAAAATCACTCACCAAAGTCTCATTTTACGCAAAAAACCCGTGATTTTACTTTGCAGATTTAGTCGAAATGATATTTAACTAATCAAGTTCCAATGAGACATTTTTGGTGATTTTCCCACATTGTGATAGGATGGTAAAATTTTTTTTTGAGTACTTGCGTAGTTGAAATTCTTTGGATGTATTCCTGGCTATGCCTGGCTACTTATACATTGAATGAATAAGAGCTGAAAGGCCAACTTTTACAAGTCTAACCGAAGAGTGGGCAGGCAGCAGGTGAGAAGAATAGCGTTTTTGTTGAAACAATTAAAACGTCACTTATCTAGGCGCTCGAACTAAGATTAATAGTTAGTTTCTCCTCCTACTAGGCAGTAGGTAGCAGCCATCATCAAGCTTCTTTTTCGCCCTGCTCTAATCTCAAACTATTGATATTTGCTAGGCTGTGATGTAATACGCATTTTAATCCCCAATGTACGCATGTTTGACATGTATTTATTCAGTAGTTCTCCGACTCAAAATGTTTGGTTTTCAAACAATACATACTTCAAATGTTTTCAAGCACGAGTTTTGTGCGGATCGAATGTATTTGCATTTCTGTTTATAAAGTCTTTTGCCAAGTTCCCCAACATCATGGTCAAAAATGAATGTTCCCCAAATCCCAAATTAAGCACAGATTGCAGAGGTACGTTCGATGGTAAGTAATTGCAAAGTGTAATAGATTGTTAAATAATTGTGTTGCGTAGCTCAAAATTCTCGCTACTTCTTCTTCTTCACTCTAATTTGTCAGTTTATCTGACTTGAAAATCTGGTGAGAGAATTTTTTCTTTGCTTGTCAAATTGGGCATTGGGTAGAGTCTACATTTTGAAATGGTGTAGTACTAACGGTACCCAAGCATCCCTTTAGGTCTTTACTTATTTGGCTTCCCTAAGTTTAAAAAGAAACAATGATAGTACAAAAACTCTTTTACTGCTGCTGCATTGTGTATCAAATTACACAGTTGGCCGACTATCAGAGTTTTTTTTTCGCATTGTTATTCAATATACATGCCAAATCATATTCAGTTCTCCATTTGTTTTTCCTTATGGAATGCTAGGCCATTGGTGATGCTATTGTGTGTGAGCTTGGCACACATTTGAGCGATGGATCAAGTTTCTTTTTACTAGCAACCCCACTCTGAAATTCTCCAGTTATTCAATGGCTTCTCTCGTGCAGGTCTCTGGCGTCCCCTTCCTCCCCTCATACCTTTATTTATGCACAATCAGTAGAGTGGTCTAAAAACAAAATCCGGATCAAATAAGCTTACCATTCATATTCTAAAATGGGACTTTTTTAAGTGTGAGGTCTTGTGACTACTACATACAAATTTTATTCATTTGACAATTTTTTCTGTATTTTCTAAAGTTGGGCCACCCTAGCGTTCACCCCTCTATAGCGCGACTCTTTTACTCCATTCATAATCCTGCTGCATCGTAGAGATCAGCACAATAGCTCTCAGGTGGGTGACTTTGTTAGTGGCAATCACATATCGTAGCTGCTGCCAGGCTTTGAGGTGACTCATTTATCCATTCCATAAAAATTGTCGTAAAATCTCCTTCTATGCCCACAAAGGCTACTGATAAACTCCATCTCAAATGTTAAATTGAATGCAAATGCAAATAAGCACTACAATCAGATCATTTTTTTCCTACTCTATCATTCTATTTTCCAATGTGACACTATCAAAGTCATAAGTCATTGCCATCCAAGCTTTGTAAAAAAGTTAAAGTCTGTGTGCTAACTGAAGCGCGGATTAAGATATACTTCATGAATAAACAGTTTCAGGGGCATAAATGCACAAAAAACATGTGTGCTCGGTCAACGTGAGAAATTGTTCTACTTTTTTGTGCTTGCTAATGCTAAGTCGACTGTTTATCTAGACCCTTGACCTTATTTCAATAAATCAAATTAACGATTATTGTCCCATAATTTCAATCTGACTGACTCCAAGTCTTAAACTTTTTATTCTAGTCAAGTTTTCCAAGTGCCCTAACTTTATTTCATGAGCCATTTGGCAACTTTTTATTGTAATCTGGATTGTCGGAATATTAGATATCAAAAAGTCTGTCCTCAATTTATCACGTCAACTAAAAAAGGAATGAACTCAATTTGGAAACTTTCAATCCATTGGATGATCTTTATTAGTTGTTGTCCACTTCTTCTGTTTTTGGTATGTAAGTAGTAACCCTCCCGTTACTTTTCTTGACACATAGTAAAATGCCACGTGCGTAGGGTGACCGGGGTGTCAATAATACCAACGTTTCCTGAACTTTTTTTAAATCTACTGAGGAAGATTCTACTCCCAAATTGGCAACTTCAAAAAATGGAAATCAGTAAGTAAATCGTTGGGAGTAGACACCCTGGTCTCCCTACATGTTTCTGGCCACTTGTACTTCTCTCCCATTTTTAAAACCCCTAGTCTCGCACAACAAAAAACGACACGACGTTTTGGCTTAGTGAGAACTGAGAATACCACCACCACCCACTGGCTGAAAAATGACAATCGTGCTCCGTCATCGAACAAGCATGAAAATCTAATTTGAAAATAGAAAGATTAAAGCTAATCATGCGAATTTTTCTTGCTTGAAATCCAAAGCCAGTTTTAAATATTTTTGTTCCTTGTTCCTGAGTTTTTTCGTGGTAATCCTGATGTCAGATTGATTTTCTAAACAATAAAAAGGGAGGGTGGAGGTCCACGCCCCGCTTAAAAGGAATGATAAAAACCTAATCTGATAAAACTCCCGTTTGATGCTCTGTAAAAATGGTAACAAGGTGTGAAATATGCAATTATTATACAACCTTTGGCCCCGTTATTCAAACATCTGAAACCCCACCAAAAATCGTGCTCCAGCCTAAAACAGAAGGTAGTTTGAGACAATTACAACACGTCAAAACTATTTCCCCTCTCTCTATACTTTATTTGCGGCTTTGGTAAAATAACCTCTAGGCACAACATGTTCAACATCAAACATGTTTGGCTAGCAAAAAGGCGACCAAAAAATTTGTTAAAAAGAGGGTTCCACTAAGGTTGGAGATCACTCAAAAAGTCTCATTTTATTTATTGTGGGACAAAAATCAACAGGTAAATTTTAGGATAAATTTTTTGAACCAATATGATTTTTGGGTATAAATATTCAATGGAGACATTTTGGATATTTTTTCAAACACCGTGCCAAAAATTAGTTAAAAGAGGGTTGCACTGTCTTGTGTTTACATGTCAAAGTCAACCACGCCTACATTTGGTGCCTCCTTCATAAAAAAGGAGTCTGACAGAGGGCTTTTTTTCACACATGCATTTTTTATATCTGATGAAGATGCTTTTGGCTCTTTTCCCCAGCCATATTTTTTGCCACGCTAAATCCAAGTGATTTACGTAGAAGTAGTAGTGTAGTCGTGATATTAATCTTGATGCCCTAAAGTGATGTGCAAAAATTAGTTTTGCTCAGGCTTCTTTGGCGTTTTGCTCCATTGTATTTTCTGGCATTTCGATTTGAGTAATGACAAGCACGCGGAGCATCCTACACTTTTCAAATCATCTTGATATCATCAACTTCAGATCGTTAGATCACCTGCTTCTCGCATACTTTTTGGCAAAGATATACTTACTTACTAGTCTCTATCACAGTGGTGGAAAATCAGTCAAAAAATCTCATTTATGTAATCTTGTTCTTTTTGGGCGTAAAATTTGGCAAAAAGCTAGTACATAATCTTAGAAATTGTACCTTTTTGATAACTTACAAATTGCAAACAACGTGCATAACGCGAATGTCCCAGTCACGTTCGACCAATTGTAAATGTTTTCATCTCTAATAGCATTAGATTGGCAACGCATTCTTTTCAGTATGAGTCATTTTCTTGTTGAGTTCAAATCAGCACACAATTATGTGAAGCTAACCTCATCACCAACCCATCATCACGCTGCTTACTACACATCAAGAACTGCTGCTTATGCTAGAGGCAAAGCACGTCTCGCACGTAGAATTGTACTAACGCATATACTCTATTCCATTAAAGGGGGGGTCTCTTGCTTGAATTTGCTTTGTTCTTGTCATTCAGCAACCTCTCTGTGAAGACTGAAATCACCCGCCATTAACTCTTCATGATATGCCCGAAAACTTTCAGATTCGACCAGTTTTTCCAACTGTGCCTTCAAGACGCCTGGGGATCTACTCAGGTGGCGAAATCACGATTTTCCATAGGGGTGGCTTTTACCCCTGCCTTTGAAACAACTTCTCCTTGACTAGCAATTATCAATTTTCGGGAAATTTTCACTTCAAGATTCTTTCCTTGAAGCATAATTGCTCAAAAAAGTTAGCTAGGCTAGAATAAAAGTATACAAAAATTGCCCAATTTGTTTCTTTGGTTACTTTCGCCTCAGAGCAAAGTATGATTTCGTAAAAAAAGGAGGAATTTGGCAGCACGAAAAAATTCACAGTTCGGATGATTTGCATACTGAAAGTAGGCTGAAGTCATCTAACCATGTCAATTTTTTTCTAAACGAAAAATATTCTTTCAAGATTGTCTTAAAAAAGATTGTCTGCTAAAGATTTTCCATCATAATTTAATAAGAATAACCTAAAATCGATTTTTTTTCCCTAAAGAAAATTCAGCCGGAATGTTTTTCCATATTAGATGACTTCAAGCTTCAGCCATAATTTTGAATTTTTTTGTAGGGCGTTTTCTTCCATGATACTTTTTTTTCAAAAAAAGCAGAGAGGAGAGATCGACTTCCAATTACTCAATCTGAATGGTATCTTGAAAAGGTATCTCGACATACAATCTTGACATTTTCCTTTGGGCGCGAGTCCTTTTAATCCGATCAAGTCTCCAGTCAAGAGAGGAGGGAAAAGCACCTTTTTGGCACAAGTACTACAATCAAAAATCATGAGAAGAGAACATCAACCATTTTTTTTTTCATTGCCATAAATAACTCAAGCTTAGATCCCCGTCATTTATAACCTTCTGAGTTCTGATATGTCCCAAACACTGGCGATAGGATATTTTTTCTCATCGTGCTGTTGTGTCTTGTGTGCATTGTTTCCTCTCTCTCTACCTCATTAATTGATGAATGATGATATATATCAACACAGGGAGCCTCCTTCGTTCGCTCGGTGAACATCTATGTTATTCCCTATTCCCCTGCACGTGGTCTTCTTCTCTCGATTTACTATTGATACGTCCGGGTGACGTCGAGCTATTCTCATTTTCACATCAAGTATTTCACAAGGGAGACAAAGACGAGAAGAAGCGGCAGCAGAAGAAGCTTTAGACACCTATCACTCTAAGTAATTAGAATAGCCTACAACATGTGTATTGCAGTACACCAAATAAGGTTTGAAAAATTAATTTTGTATTCATGGAAAAAGGGGGGCTCAAAAGTCCCAAAACGTGCGCGTGGACATTAGAGATTTTCCTGGTTGATTGAACAGGAAAATTGAATTTTCCACCTTATTGAAATATTAATGAGACATGTACTTTGAAAAACATTACAAAACATCTCATTCATATTCGCGCCATAAATTGTCTAAACTGCATTTGGCGTGAAAATTCAAATATTTTACACATAGCTGTCTTCCCTCTCAATGAGACTTTTTGAGTGAATTTCGTACACTGTGCCCAGGCGTGTAAATTGTAAACGATTCGTTTCCTCGTCGCTGGTGAAAAACAGTCGTCATTTGTCAACTAAATCCTGACGTATGAAACTTACTATGCCTGAATAATGAATGCATTCTGTAAGAGGAGAAACTTTGTGCAAGTTTTGGATTGGGATAATTCCTGACCGCGAGTAGTGGGCTAGACTAATCATCAGATCGAAGCCACAAATCATAATCTGACCCTAGTATCGAACAGAGGTCATATATCAATGAGGGTGTGTGCTATGCAGCAGCAGCAAATGCCAGGAGAGAAGCATGAGGGGGGAGGAAGTTGCAATACATTCAGGCCATCTTGATTACCCGGTGCACGAATCAATCTCACCATTTTGTTCCTCTTCTAGTACATAGAATTTCGCAGTTTTTACAAGCTTTTTTGTGACATAACGGTTGAATTTGTGGAAGTAACAATGGGTCATTGGGATAGAATGTTAAGGCTACTTCTTCGGAGAAATCAATTCTTTGGCAGTGACCAGACCAGGGTCACAAAAACCACCCGACCCCTAGGTACATACGAGGACATTTTCAGACTGATAAAAAACCACATTAGACATGCAACAAAATAAAAGGTAAAATTCCCTAAATGGTCCATATGAAAAATCGAAAAATTGATCTCGTATAGCGATTCTAGCCCCGATCATGATGTATCGCTTAGGAATGTGCGAAAAACAAGAACTTGATCAATTTCAGAATTCAGCTCCAATCCAAAAACACTGCTGCTGATGCTGATAGATTCTGACACCTGGAATTGTAATGCAACTTATGAATTCTTGGGGGGAAAAGTAGAATTTTTGGCAAGATTCTTCATCTGGAATGTTTTTTCGCCTATTGATTATGTATGAAGATAAAATATTCTTACAACGGAGCTGGGAAGACAAAAATGCCTCTAGACAATTTGAAGTTTTTTGACCGCGATTTGCTTCGCAATCGCGCGATCCTACAAGTGACAAAGTTGTGTAAGATTTGTATTTCGGTCTTGATTCGTGCTTATTGATATGATATGATACCTATATTTAACTTGTAAAAAGATCTGAATTAGAATAAATATCGCGGTACGTCTTAGATCTGAGGATTTTCAGTCTTGTTTTAAAAAAACACTGTTCATCAGAAAAGGTAGCATTTACACTGTAATTGGTACTCTGTTGGGTCCATATTTGGTAATACGATGATTTTGCCCACATTTTAGCGAAGAATTTCTGACCTTTAAAATTGTATGCTTTGAGCTCTCGATAGAGTAGAATGAATGTGTCTGACTTTTGATGGAAAAGTAAAAACCAAATATGCCAAAAGGTATATGTATAAAAAAGTTGGTCGGTATTTTTTGCTCCTTGGCTACTTTCATGTATAATTTTTATGAGCCGCACGCATTCTCTAGCTACTGTAAATAGAAAATGAGACTTTGATTTGGTCAGCATTAAACTACTTTTTCCCCTAATGAAGATTGAACAGCCCCAAATACGTGTTCTTGTAAATCTTTTTAAGAGATGCAATTTTGTGTCTCATTTACTACTGTAAACTTGACAAAATAATTGCCTATTAATGCAGATTTTCACGGTCACCTGTCCTTGCGCGCGCGCCACGACCCCGATTGTCGAGTGTCGACCCAAAAAATTATTGCATTAGAGGAAATTTTATCTGCTACTTTTGTTCATGATGACTCATGAGTCATGAGGTTTGTTGTGACATTTGGAGATACTTACTTTTCGGATGCTTATCATCACTCAAAGCCACGCAGGGTAGGTTTTCATTTTTTGCCCAGATTGGCAGAGGAATTTTACGCCTGACATCCTCAGAATTACAAAGACTGAAGAATGACGGCTTTATAAATAGATTGCAGCTCGCGATAAAGTACTACCATGGTTCTAAGGTTGAACGTCTAAGTGTTTTTGCCAATTATGTTGCACACATGAAATGATGGTGATCTTTAAAAGACCATTTCGAAGTAACCTCCTGTAACATTTACTTCAATACAAGAAAATTCAGATAAAAAGAGCTTATTTCATTTTCTTTCAACACTCTTGGTAATTATCATCTGAAGAACATAAGACGTTCTCTTGGTAGACTATTCGATGATAGCACTCTAGCGCAGATCCATCAAGTAAAACTTGAGACTGGTGATGATGATGACTACCGCCATGACATGATCTGCTGAGAAAACCGATCACCCTCTGGGGGCCACATTTAATCTCCAAATGGTCAACAGCAGCATCTACTATACGTGAAGCCCAAATGTATGCAGTAGGCTATTGAGAGATCCTTGAATTGCTGTGTCCCTTATGGTCCAGTTACTCATGATCGATTAGAAAAGAGGGTGGGAATGGGAGAAATTCGCTGTACTGTGTTCTTCGGGTGGAATTTCAATCATTTTCATGACATCCTGGATGGTCCCAAAATCATTCTAGGCCTCCTCCTTCCTTCCATCCAGGCTTCGCTGGTTAGTGAAATTGAAATTTGGCTTAGTTCACTGTTCTCTTAAAGAAATCAGATAACAAAAGAAGAATGAATGAAAGTGAGAAACGAGCGAAGGCAGCAAATGCTAGCAAAACCACGATTACCGTTATGCTCGTTTTTTATTTCGCTGGGGCCTGAGCCATGAAGAAATCATCAAGGTAGGCATTTTGCTATAGGCCTACTAGACTTATGTTATCTGTAACGAATTTGCATAACGCTGAAAGCCTGTAGAAATGGATAAAAGATGCAAGAATGATGAATAAATGAGATTCACTCGATTTCCCTGTTTTTCTCCGTGTTGTCGGAAAACGATTGGATTCCCTAATGGTTCTTCAAAGTGCTCGTAAATTATCAAATTCCTACTGTTCTTCTGACTTCAATTTTCAATTGAGAGCATTTGTGGTTACCTTTGATGACCTCTTGCTGTGTCTCAAAAACCATTAGGCAGAGACAACTTTAGAATACAAAGGAATAGTAAATCATTCATTGTTTTAGATGCGTTAATGTCACACATCATGGTTGATTTTTGGCGCGAAAATTCAAATATCTTCTGTTTTGAATAGACATAGCTCGTAATGTTTTTTTTTTTCCATTTTACGAGATTTTTTGAATGATTTTCAAACACTGTGTCAAAACTCAAAAGGTGTGTCATATTCTGAAAGCTTAGGATTTTTACCAGATGTTCAAGTAGGTTTTAGTCATAAAGACATTAAGATAATCCTTTAAAACAGTCATGTGTATTATTTGTAGTAGGTTGAAAAGGTGCTTTGCATTTTTAAACACCAGACTCTCACAGGTCTCGTAAATCAACAATTTTGCCTCCTGCGACTTGCTTTTGAGAATAAAGTTGCGTAGACAATAGGACAATTGCACGAATGTGTCGGGATGAATAGTGCTGCTGGAAGCTGCACATCAGAATTCAGAACTATTATCTCTTTTTCATGAATGAGTCACCTCTTTTACTCCATACGTTAGTCTAATGATGTGATTGCTAACAAAGTCACACCTGAGCCATTGTGTTGATCTCGACGCAGATTATGAATGCTGTTAAAAGCCAACGTAGCAGACAAACGTTAGTCTAGGGTGGTACCCTTTTTTGACAATTGAGTCATAAAAGCTCAAAGTGACCATTTTCACACCCCTCATCAATTCCAAAATACTTACGGAAGCTGAAATTCAAAGCTATCAAGAATAATGCGAAGAAAGGTTGCGAGACTCGCAAAAACGTTGTTTTACTTTTGATATATCGATCCAAAAGAAATTGTTCAACAAGGGTTTCCTAAAACACCCAAACCAACCCAACCTGAGTCAGGGATTTGTCTGAATTGAGTATGGGTTGAGTTTTGGATTTGATTAAGTTTGAGGTTGGGTCGGTTTAGGTCGAGTTTGGGTCTTTAAAAAAAGGAAACTCATTCAAAAGTATAGTATGTATCAAAAATTCATTATTCTCCAAGTGTGTGGTCAAAGGAAATATCCGACATTTCAGAATTATCAAAGGTGTCATTATGTTGAAGGGTTCGCGATTCATCAGTCTCAATCGAAGGTTGACCTAAAAGAGTAGCTTCACTGGCTACCAAAGTGGCACTGGCAGCACTGGTCAGGCTCAAATTCGGACTTTTGGGCGTAGGTGAAGCCATCATGGTGTGGCTGGAAATGGTACTGAGCGATGGATTATACTCATTCTTGTGTTTGCCAGGAGGCTGTAAAAAGTAAGGACGGGAAAGTAACAAATTCTGACGCTGTTTGGTCTGCTCTTCTAGACTGAGTCCAACTTTATCAGCCTCTTCCTCCGTTTCTGTCTCAGTTTCTATAAGAAAAGTTGAAAAAGTGACAAAATTCCTGAACCTCTTCTTTTAAAAGTCAGACTTTACCTATTTCTGTTTCCGTCGTTTCCCCACCAGGTGCCAATTCTAATTTTTGTGGGAAGATAGGTGATGAGGTACCCAATGGTCCTTCTAATTCTTCTGGCTCCTCAAATTCCTCATCCCTTTCTGATGAATTTTTCATTTGGTTTTGCATGGATGATATCCTTTCAGCACTGGCATGCAAAGCCTTTTTTGCCTCTTCTGGATTCATCTGATCCTCGTTGGAATCTGGATATTTATACAAAGAATTGGGATTGCAAGAAGTAGGACCATGATGACTGGCCAAAGATGTTTGGGAAGAATAGGGGGCCAGTGAGCTTTCTCGCGAAACGGATTTGAGCCGGACACAAAGTTGTGTCAGCGAAGAGACGATCTGATTCCGTTCTTTGGCGGAGGCTTCATCAATACTTTTGTATCTTTTAAGAGGGGCGCCACTTCCGTAAGCCTGAAATACGATCTTACATTATTGATCATCGATGATAGTGATAGAGATAGATTACTGGGTGCTGGGTATATGTAGTATGGGAAAATCACCCACAAAGTCTCATTTCACAACAATGGCGGCGAGTGTAAAGACATTTTTTGGGGTTGAAATTGAAATAAGTCAAAGTAAAAGTGAAAAGGTTCTGTGACGACATTATTTTATAGGTTTTTTCCACGTTTTCGTCACAGAAGTACTGCTTCTCAAAGGGGTAGATTCAATTTGAAAAAGATCAAGAAAAATGAAATCAACAGCATGAAGGTAAAGTTTTTCACACTCTTGAGAGAGAAAAAGGAGAAAGGAAAAGCTCCAAAAGGGAGTACATAGAGTTGTCTGAGTTGCAACAACTCCTCATGAATAATTTCATGGAGAGAAAACTGTCTGACTCGATTTGGTAGTTCTTTTTCTCTTGAAAGTTACACAGAAAAAAAAGTCTCATTTTACTACTTTGGCAAATTACCTTTCCGAAGGAAGAAGCCATTCGTTGCTTTTGTCGTTCTTCAGTAGCTGCCAGACTAGTTTGCGAAGCTCGAATCAATTGATTACAAAGGTCGCCTAGACTCCGCTTATAGATAGCCTGTTCTTGATCGTTGAGTCCTCTATTGGAGGCACTAGCGCCCAATTTCTTGCCAATACCAGCTGCCTCGTAAGTGACAACCTCTTCTCTCCTGTAAATAAAATACATAATAGGTAACGTTCAACTTTGCCACAGAAGTAATTCTGCCAGGATAGGTTGAGTAGATAGACCCGAGGTCTAGAAAATTAGATAGATGTAGATAGTTGTAATTCGATTACATGGTTCTATTACACTCTCCTTTGATACAGAGACAAAACATCACAGATTGATCTAGACACTAATGTTATTTGCCTTGAAAAAGACTTCTTTGGCAGCATTGGCTCGTGCTATGAAATCGACATCTTCAATTGGACATGCTTTGATTATTAGGCTAGAATATTTGCCTGCTGCCTTTGCATTTATGCAATTCTCTGCTAGTGCACTTTTAATGACCCGAGAAATCGAAATAGGATCTAAAGAAATGCAATAAGAAGGGGGACGTACATATTTTCCTTCACACAAAGATGCTTCTTCAGCCCTTGAAAGTGACAAGCAAAGTTTTCATACGTTCTTGACTATTATCTGACCAAGTAAATATGTCTTCTGACAACTGCATAAAAATCAGAATTTGCATGGCCTTAGCCTTGAGACTCAACATCTTTTACCTATGAAACGCTCCATTAATTTCACCAAATGTCTAACCACAAAATGACAAATTACCGGTGAGAACCTATTAATTTGAGCTCTGTGAAGGTGTTAATAATTAGAAATTGAGCGTTAATTAGGATTGAGGCGTTCAATAGGTACATAATCAACGATAGTGTCTTTCTTTTTCAATTAAGGTATAAAATGACTAGCTATGTGTCATTGTCAATCAATGATTCACTCTAAAATGAATGGGTGGCTTGTAGAAAACAGCAACGTAAGTACGGTACCATTCATTTTCTCCGTAATAGGTGTAGTACATAGTAGATTGTATCTAACCTATTTCCAATGTAGTAGACGTCACGTTCTAGCGAGTATTGTCGGTCTTTTTTGACATTGACTTGACTACTGGGCTGAAGCTGATGGGGGATCTGTGGCTCCTGGTTTGATTGGTTGTTGCCCAAATCCTGGCCTAGCGAAGAAAATCTCTTGCTGCTTTTGATGCCGTAATGGAAAAGGTTTTTCTGATGCTCTTTGGGGTAATTTCCACCGGGAAGTCCAAAAACTTCGTCTTCCTCGGGTCTTCCGATGAAAATACGCTCGGTGGGTACAGAGGGCTGACTGATACCCGTTTTGCAGACACTTCGGATACGAAAACGATAATACGAGCCAGGAAAAAGATCACCCAGAGTGCAAGACAATTGTTTGGTTAGACAGCCCTGAAAATCGATAGGATTATTATGGAGCTAGTCCTAGTGACGTCACTCATGCCATGAATTCATGAATTGCCATTGTACAGACTGAGACTACGGAGTTGCCAAAAGATTACTCAAAGAGAAAGAAGGAATGTATTCAAGCTGTATCATGCACACTATTTTAAGGTCCTATTTTTGTCCCAAAAATGTATTTTGATAAAATCAACTTTGAACTTCAGATATCTATAAAATTCAACCCACCCTAATCGGTAGAAAGTAAATAACTATAAACAGTTGTTTTTGGTGTTTTTGACTTGAAGAAGCACCAAAAATGTTACCTTTTCATCTGAATGGATTTTTGGACAAAATATTGACTTTTATCACTGTGTGTTATGCCAGAATTAGGCCCTTCCATACAGGATGAGAGCGAGTAGATCAAAGGAGAGCAGCCTTCTAAGGATTAGTTTCTCTTTTGTGCATTTTCCCACCAAAGGCTTTTACTTATTAGCACAACATCCTTTTTTGAAAGGCAGTAAGGCCAAGAAGGAAGGCTTGCTTTTGAAATTGTATCTTGTCAGATACTCTGCTACTGTAGTACTCTCCTATCTGTCCAAGAATGATTGGAAAGAGATGATCTTCTTACCTTAAGCCATATGTCCCAGGTTTCTCTATTGTATTCAACTTGGTACTGAATGTCTCCATAAATCTCTTCATCCTCCTGGTTGGCTAGCCATGACAGGGTCACAATGCCCTCAGGACTGATCTCTTCAACCTCAGGAGCCTCGCGGGGAGGATCAGGATCCGATCTGACGTGAAAATGCAGGCCTACCTCGGCACTACCAATGGGATTAGTGGCCGTCAGACGCCAGCGTCCTGGCAATCAAATAGATATCAAGTAAAAACTTACTTGGCTAAGCCTAATTTATGTAGGAGCAAACTTTGGATACTGCACAACTGCATACATGCCTGGTTGGTAATTTAATTGCACAAACCTTCCCACCCCAAACCCTCGAAATTCATTCAGTAAAGAGCTGAAAGCATTGGCTTAATTATTCATAAGTACATATCCACATACATAAGCACAAAGTGTTTGAAAATTCCCCCAAAAAGTCATAGTCTATATCAAAGTGTCCATTATTGCAAGCCTTCATAAATGCAGTCCGTACATGAATACCTTTAGCATTCAAATTGGTAGTTTTCCTGTCTGAATGATCAAGCAATAATTTGACAACTTCTTAATGTCCATTAACGCAAGCTTTCATAAATTGATTGCTTCCAAGACAGTCTTTAGCATTAAAACCAATACTTTTAGCCTACATATTTGGTATTTTTCAAATTCTGTAAACTATACACTATTGGTGAACTGGTAATTAGTTATTACCTGTATGCCACTTTTGAGCACATTCCATTTTGATAACAGCAAAATTATGTCGAAAGGATAATTTGACTTCGGTGTTTTCTGTGTCATTTTGGGCAAACGAATTGAGCACCGCATTATCTTTTTCAGGGTCTAGTTTTTCTAGTAAAAGAGTTGGTTCAGGTACTGCGATGAGGGGTACTTTGAGGCTCATCATTTCGTCAATTTGGAAGGCAATGGGTTTTTTCAGACCGGGAGGAAGGGTAAAAGCTGGTTTGGCTTTCAAGTCCACCGTCGTTTCCCAAGAGCATTTGCCCACTGTATTGACCGCGGTGCAAGTATAGGTTCCCCCATCGTCGCTTTCGGCGTTTAATATCGTTAATTGGCTGCCATCAGGGGTCATTTCAATGGTTAAATTGGGTCTAATAAACAGTTCTTCGTCATCTTTGTACCAATGAAAATTAGGTGCAGGGGTACCTTAAAAACAGAAAAATAGAAAAATCTGTTGAAAATATTTTGAATTTTACTTCTTTTTCAAAGAAAAGAGCTCTCTTTCAACTGCATTAAAATTCTTTGAAAGAAAACGACTTTTTCCGGCCATTGACTGCAGTAGTCTGATGCAACGAAAAAATATAAATTGCAAATCTTTTAGCTTTTAAAAATTCGGGAAGGAGCACGAGCAGTGTAAATTGTCACAATAATCAATAATGGCAAAACAAATGCCTGGGAAGAATGTAAAGTACAAAGTCATTTTATAGTACATACTTTTACAGGTTCTTTTTTAATAAGGTCGTAACCTTTATATGCATGTGTTTTACTGCTTTTTAAATGATAATATCTTGGTTTTCCACTTTTCCTTCATGAAGTAAAATATTACCTAAGGCCGAAGCTGATAATTGCAGTGGTTGATTCACCGTAAGAGAAACAATTGTTGGCGGAGTTTGTATCCAATATGGAGCAATCTGAAACGATAACACATGATTAATGTTAGCTTTATAAAACTTTGGCTACATCTCCCGCTAGAGGGCGTTTTCCTATGTATAACAAGAACAACGCCTATAGCATCTCTTATATATCCAAGTGCAAGAGTTACTTACTCTAGTGTGCCAATAATTTAGGCCTCATTTGAACAAGGGTACGTACTTAGTGTGCAAAGTTGTCAAAAAAGTCCAGTTAAAAGTTGAACAAGACCTATTAGGCAGTAGAGGTGTTTAAATCATTTTGTACAGAGGTAAAAAATTACCCCCAAGGGAGCAAAGTACTCTGTGAGATAAAAATGAAGAGCTCTCTCTTTTACTAAAGCCGCATTTACTTTCTAACTACAGCCAAAGTTTATGAGACGACCGCCAAAAAGTGACAATTTAACGAAATAAATGGAGTGAAACTTTGGGGAAAAAAGCCAAGACATTCTCCAAAAGAAAGTGCATTTTGTTGCATCCAATGAAACACACTTTAGATTGAAATCTACAGCTATTATGAACATTTTTGTTTGAGTTGAGACCTATTAAAAAACTTTTGTTTTGAGCTTACTCAAATTGCTGCAGACAGCTTTTTAACTCCCTTGATATTCCCCCTTGGGCGTAAGTGGAAATAATACTGCAGCAATTACAACATCTCAATCTCAATTTGTCATATCAGTTTTCAAGAACATATGATAAAGCAAGTCGCACATGAGTATTACATGTATGTCATAAAATGAAACTATTTTTACTTTTTAGTCATTATAAAAGAGTCAGAGTGTGACTGACTGATTTGAACTGTTTTGATAAAATAGTCAATTGTGGCACAAATCCAAATTGACTATGTTCAGAGTGTTTTCATAAGTTGTTGATTTTTGGACAAAAATATATGTATACTTTTGCCACCCTGTGACATGTATATCTTCGATGGTACTTATCTTTGGTAATTACCTGAACGCCAGGAATGTCAATGACAAATGGCTCGGAGGGATCACTAGGAAAAGACGATCCGCCCTCGGAGGTGAGAGCTGTCACCCGAAATCGATACAATATCCCGGAGAGTATATTTGACAGTGTGCAGAGGGGTTCTTCGGAGGTAGTGATATGGACCCACTCCTGCAACCCCAAGTCCCACATTTCAATATCGTAGCCTTTATCATCATTGGTGCAGGGATGCCAATGCAGGACAACTTCATCACTCACTTCACTGCTTTCCAAAGGACTTTTACGGTCAGAAGCTAAGGTCACAATGGGCTGGCCTGGCTGAGATAACTCAGCAGCACCAACCTCACCTTTGTGTTTCTTTTTGGCTTTACCCACTGAATTACCCATTATGCTATGTAGACTTCATTTTCAACTGTACTAAGACAGAAGGTTAAGGGAAAAACACTACAGAATCAGTTGCTGTCTTGTTGCTGCCTCTGTACTGCTGTACTGTGTTGTATAGCATTACAGTTGTAGAAAGCAGTTTTCAAACGTTGAGTTGCTTCGAAGTTCGAACGGTCCGTTGGCAAACGCATTTCATTTTAGAAAGTTCTACTAAAAGCATCTCTACAACTACTACTCTAGCTTCTCTACTTCTCCTCAGGACTACTCTATGTGTTCTATTGCGGAAAACACGAAATGTACTAACAGTAGTATTGCAACACAGTGGGGGAAAATCACCCAAAAATGTCTTGTGCGAATTGCAACGCCTGAAATTATGTAATGCGGAGAGAGCGAGGCTTGAGGAGCCTACAGAACGAAGCGTTATAAAATTATTTTTGCCAAGAAAGCTAATTTTGATTTTAAGAATTGGTCAAATCAAACGTACAGAAAACCGGAAAGAAATCGGTAACAATCACGCAATCTCTCCAATTATTTTACATAGGTCACTTATTCGCTGACAATTTGGTAAAATGAGACATATTAAGGGATTTTCCAACACTGTGAGTAGATGTAATGCCAGGAAAAAAATTAAGGCAAAGACGACAATTGTTTTTCTTTTTGTGTGGATCTAAAAATTGCAGTGGGATTGAAACACTTTTCTGCGTGTTGCATTTTCTAATTTTTCACTAACTTTACTGCATATGCTCCGTTTGAAATCAACCCAACAAAGTTTAGGGTTTCCAACGCTAAAAGGGGGAGGTAGGCTTTACCACTTTATGGCCGACCATTAAATTGCTGGAAAACCAACCCTAAAAGTTTGGCACTTCACTAATCTCATGGGAACATTTTCCCCAATATTTTCAACCTTTCAGATGGGGAAAGTGAGACGGAGACGGAGTTGTCTTCGTGAAATTTTTTTCGAAAGATGTCAAAAACTAAGAAAAGAATGCGTTACTTTCCTCCTCTTGAAAATTTTACGCAATAATGGCTTTCACTCTCTGGAAGACAGGAAAACTGATAAGACGGTCAAAACTAACACAAAGTTTGCCCTTTAATCTCTTTCCCATATTAGGTGGCCTGTTTTGAGAAAAAAACCATACTTTTTGATTAATGAAAAACAAATTCGAAACGAAAGAGGATGCGCATAGGTATTTGGGGACCGGGAGATATTTTGAGGCATACTTATTTTAGAACAACAAAATTGAGGGGAGCTTATGGACGACGTCAAAGACTTCCTGCTACGTAAACACATAAATGAAGACGTATTTTTACGTACTAAGCTCACGTAGTAATCAAGATCAACTTCAAAATTGTAAAACATTTATACAAGCAACTTTTTTTACTACAAATAATCTTCCGTTTAGTTTAGCAATTGATGAACAAAAATAGTGATCACAGTTTTAGTTGAGGTGACCTGAATTCAGCTCAATTTTTGTCAGACAATTTTTTTTTAAGTTATGAATTTTCTCCATTCCTTATATGCATTTATTGTTCTCGACGTCCTCGACGCAATAGCGGAGTCTAAAAAAAAGCTGTAAGTGAGTCACTTCCAGAGAATCACGCTATTTGTTGGAGGAAAGACACAAAAACAACTTTTGCCTACGAACTAGAGCTTTAGACGTCATGAAAAGGCTAGATTGGTATCACTTATTAAAAGGCCTTTTGACTTGACTTTAAAACATTCATTCAAATCTCCCTTCCCATGGTGGCAGAAAGACTCAAAGGAGTCTTTGAAAAGAGTAATTGGATAATTGCTTGGAGATTTAGCATGTCAATTTGCCAGAGCGCATTGGGGAAACTGCTGCTGCAGGGGCTGTATGTAAATCTCATTAAAATTCAATTAGCATTTTAAAAAAATGACATCAGCATTCATAATTTCTTATCTATGCCTCTTAGATATCTCCTGAGAAATGCAATGTCCAAAAGAAAAGGATAGGCCAGGACAAAAGAGAACACTACCTGCCTATGTTAAAATTCCAATTTTTGACCGCGAGTGGCGTAGCTATCTAATGTTTCCCTAGCTTCTGATACAGGATAAAAAGGGCCTCTTTTTGAAGGACTAGTTTAGTACTCACCTTGTGGCAGTAGTTGGTATGACGCTGGTTCTTCCATGAAATAGGAGAAGAGAGTCATGAAAGCCTGGTGCTATTCCAACCGAAAGACCTAGAAACCGCTTCGGCTTCCTCGGCCTCGGCGAAGGCGGTGAGGACGCTCTTTCTCCACCGCTTCAGCCTTTGTTTCCTGGCGCTGCCACACCATAGTCAGTGTTGTAGCAGCCATCATGTTGCACAGCCAAAAATGGGTGGTGACTCTATTTCTCGTAGCGGTCATCTTGGCTGAATCGCGAGCCATTGATTTGACCAGGCTTTATGAGCATCACAATAAAAGGGAAAATTCATTTTCCATGGGATGTCCACCATTTGAGCCATTCAGATGTCCTAGTGATGACAACTGTATTTCGATCCAGTATTTGTGCGATGGAGCGCCGGATTGTACCGATGGATACGATGAGGACCCAAAACTATGCACTGCAGGTACCTATACATACCATACCACAAACTATTCCAAAAGTCCATTTTTTGTCCACAAAATAACATCACTAATTACTAATTAGGGTGACTTCATTTGTACAGATTAGAGAAGGTTGAAGTTTACAGATACAATCAAGAATTCAAAGTAGGTTTTGTCAAATTCTACTTTTTGGACAAAATTGGACTTAGCGTGCATAGAGCTCCTCTTGTGGTGCACTCCGGACATCTAAATTGTTGAAAAAATGTAGGAAATTACCTATTATTTTTTTCTTTCTCTTTTCTAGCTCGTCGACCACCGGTTGAGGAAACCACCAGCTTTTTAAACTCCCTTTTGGCCTCTCATGGACCCAATTACTTGGAAAAATTGTTCGGAACTAAAGCTCGACACAGGCTAGGCCAATTGGGAGGCGTTGACAATGTAGCTATTGCTCTATCGGGTAATTACCTCTGAAAGTCTCTGATAATTATGCTCCAACATGAGAAAGACTAATATTCTTAGAAAGTACATGACTAAGGACACCAAAAACTACATAAATTATCGAAAGTTAGAAATAGTCGGTAATTTGCTCGGTTGTCCGACAACAACAAGCCATTTGAATAATTTCCCCGGAGAGTAAGCAAACAGACAGCATTTTTCATTTATTATGCAGACCACCACCTCCACCACCTCCGTTTTTGTAATGGGAAAAAAGGGCTTTCATAAATGATTGAATGTCGATATACTGGGCTTAAAAATTGTATGAAAGGGTTTGTAACTTTCTTTCAAACATGCAACATTTGAACAAAAAAAATTCATATTTGATATTCATGGTATTTGAATAGAAAAAAAATAAAAGAATAACAAACGGCTTCATTTCGTTCACTAGATGGCGCTTTATAAATCAAAAAAGCCGAATCTTATTTTCCCATAAAATCGTGAAACTTTGCTCAAAATTCAAGTGGAATTCCTTTCATTTTGACAATAATTTTTAACAGCAAATTCAAAATTACCCTTTTGACTGGTCTGCAACTAGAATAGACACCATCTCTCAACATTGTTTTCGTCAGGTTGTATTGAAACAAAAGAATAAACTACTTTTGACGATTTTCAGAATCTCAGACCATTGAAGAATTTGGAGATCGACTTGAATTAGACCGATCGGATTTGGAACACTTGCGATCTGTATTTATGGCCGTGGAAAATGGTGACATTGGCATGCTGAAATCCCTGGGAATCAAAGACTCTGAACTAGGCGATGTCAAGTTTTTCCTGGAGAAACTCATCAACACCGGATTCCTTGACTAGAAAATAGAAGCAGCAGAGGGCTTATACTAAAATTAAGCCTACTTCTACGAGAAACATTTAGAGATAATTTAGAGAGCGGTCGTCCTCCCCACCTATTACTCCTCCTGTGCTGTCGAAATACTCTACAACAACCATCTAATTTTCTTAAAAAGCACAATAGTACTCGTTCTTGCATTATATCTACTATAACATCTCATAAAAATCAGATATCCTAATGAGGAAATAAATTTGCGATTTTTCAATCCAAGTGAAACTTCATTTTTTTTCGTGAGGTAGGAGAGTTTGATTGTACTTTATTGTCTGTGTCTGTCTTCTTTTTAGAATAAAATCTGATGAAAATTACAATTACAGTGAAGGAGAGACTCAGTTAATTTGGGTTAATTTGTTTTCTTTTGAGGTTGAATGTGGTTGCGTGATTCTGGCAGAATTGATTCCGCATTTTTTACGCTCGACTTGACCAATTCTTTTTCTCGGTCTGCCCGAATGTACCTAAAATCTAAATCAAACCATTTTGTCACATAAGATTTTCCCAGCTGCGAATGTGCACATTTGTATAGTATACATTACACACCCTCAAGCAAACACAAGTCATCAACACGTGACAAGTTTATGATAGATCTCCTATCATATTTGACCCAGCGCACCGGCACAGCATTACACTCTGTGCGAAATTTTTTTCACCAAAATTATCTCATTAATCCAAGTTTCAAAATTGTTAACAGAAACAAAGGGGAGATTGATAAGACTTTACTGAAACTCAAAAGCACCCCCAAAATTAATTTCATGCTCGGATAGGCCACTGTGTAGTGTGTGTAAAGAAAAAGTACAAGAGAGTGCAACAAACCTTTTGTCAAAGTCAAGGCTAAAATGATGGCCTGGAAAAATACTTGGAAAATTTGTTTTCTTTTTTCCTCGAACTGTTGTACAAAAAATTCAGACTGGAGTAATATCATTAGGATATTACAAACTGTTGAAAAATCACCCATAAAAGTCTCATCTCATTTTAGGCGCGAAAATTCAAATATTTTCAACCCTAGTTGTGGAAACAGATGAACTATTATTTCAAACGATACATTTTAGGTGAATTCCCCCAATGTGTAGTACATGACTGACCGATAATCAAGAAAGAGATGTTTCTCGAACTTTTACTGATATGATGATAGGTACACTTGAGAGTTGCAAAGTCGTTTGCATATTCCCCAAGGAAGAAGGTCCCTCTGGTCATTGCGACATTTCGCCAACTGAAAAACATGTCGCAAATTGATGTTTGTGACATTGACCTGACAATTTCTCTGCCTGTGTAATACACCACCTTTAGCCAGGAAAATGCTTCGTAATTTGCCATTTCCTTGGTACTTGACTTGTATTTTCTCCAATTTTCAGAGGGGAGACTTTTCATCAGCTGCTAAATAGCTTCGACACAAAATTGACAAAATTATACCTTTCGGCATTTGGTTCAAAAATTCTTCCTACACCTTTATCGATTCCACCTTTGCTATATATTAATTTATTATGTACTTTTAGTACACACTACGGCCAAAAACACAATTTGGACATTTTGGCGTGAAAATTTTCAAAGATGATGTTTTGGGTGATTTTCAAACATTGTCCCACTATGCAAAAAAAGTATATTTTGACAAAACTTTCTTTTAGTTTTTGGCATCTGTAAAATTAAACCCACCCTGTAGAAAGTATACAAGTCCCCCTAATAAGTGATTTTCACTGAGTTTTTCATGTCAAAAATCCACATTTTCATCCCAAAAAATGTTACTTTTTTTTATCTACCTAAATGCATTCTTGGACAAAATGTGGACCTTAGGAGTAGTGTGATTGTATGTAGTCCAGTGAAAAATGCGAAAGGCGAAACGAATGTGACTTGAATAGTGTGTGACGTGATCCTACCCATTAATGGTTAAAAGAGAGACAAATTGTTGAATGCTTCAGTCCTGCATTCATTGCAATGTGATGCACTACTACTACAACTACTAAGTGAAATGAGGTCGTCGAGGAGGAGGAAACTATCTCCGTGACAAGGTGATGACAAATGGATTCAACTCAAGTGAAAAAAAGCAGGAGTAGTTAACGTGCGCTTTACATTGCAATCGTTTTTCAAAGATGCATTCGTGCATAGTGATTGAAACGAAAATGATTCAAGTTCTATTTCAAACATTTGAATTTTCATGGCCAAAATGGCCAAAATTGACTGCGCTCCCTTTTTGTTCCGGAATCCTCATTAACATAACAGCCGGAATCCTAAATTGGGCCAAAATACATGAAGCGAAGGTTGAGAGATACCGTTTCGAGTCGTTGCGATGATGCAAACATCCAATTCGTGTTTTGGATGCTTCAGACAATGCTACAAACGGGTAGAGCGTATTATGAACGGATGTAGCCTCGGGCCACGAAAGTATGTTCCAAGTGTTATTGCATAACACCCTGGTCTGGAGTTGTAAGTTGAAGGAATTCAAGTACCCAAGAGATTTTTTTCCTACAATTTTTGGATAATATATCTTACAAAAATTTGCAATTTAGCAATTTTGGCGATTTCTCGGTGGCTACCGCTACTTTGGCTATTTTATCAGAAGGTTGGTTTGTTTCCATTTTGCTCATTTGAGTTAGTTCTTGACCCCTACTAATAATCCTTCCAATTGAAAATCTCTTGGTGACTAAAATTCCTTCAACTTACAATTCCAGACTGGGGTGATCACACCTTATTATTTTAGAAAAATCCGTCTGGCTAGTAACAAAGAATATGACGTACTTATACTAATACTTATACTAAAAAAGTTCAGGCGCGCTACAATAACGGGTGGGATCTTAGGCGGGGTGCGCTTCACAATCATCTACATATAGTCTATACCAATGTCAAAAAGTAGCAATCATAAAATACGATTCCAAGACAGCACTCAAGCCTTGATTACAAGACAGAATGGACTTCTGAAAATTATGGACCAAGAAAAATGTGTAGTTTGCAGTGCTGATAGAATCTCCCTTAATGCATATGGAGCACCGGTGTGTCTGGCCTGCAAGTCATTCTTTCTGAGATGTGTTAAAAATCGAAGAAATCAAATCCCTTTGATGCCTTGCAGCCTGAAAGGTTCATGTGAAATCAGTGACAAAAAGTCCAGATTTCTGTGTCAAACATGTCGTTGGCAAAAGTGTTTGGACTCCGGCATGAAGGAATTTCTAGTCAGAAGAGTTAAAAAGCAACCGTTGAATACAAGACTTGAAAACATCAAAAATGGTGACCAGCATTACTTGGAAACTCTATTGGTCATTTATCAAAAATGTTTCCACAAAGAATTATTCAAGAGACAGAAAATCAGTGCAGAATTCGTTCTGAACTGGAATAAGTCTACCCTAGACTGCATAGCTAATTTTGTCAATTTGTTGAGTGAATTTCAAAATTATAAAGTGTCAGAAAAAGAAGTGATTATAACGCATAACATCAAAGCAATGCAATTCATACTGGTGACAAATGTCAAAGGCATTCTAGAAGATGCTTTTCAACCTTTTCTGCCTTTGCTGACGTACAATGCAATATCATCTGAAAATTTGATGAAGATCCTCCGTCAAATTGAACTCTTAAAATTGAGTGAAAAACAGGTTGCACTTTCCCTGGTCGTTTCTCTTTTCAATCAGTCCCAAAAAATCATTGATAGAGAAAACGTTTCGGAAAAAGTAGACAATTTTTTGAAAGGTTCCTTCAAAGCATCTTGGAAATGGAAAGTGTTTTCATCCAATATCAAAACCTTGTCTGTATATTCATCTACAATTTATGTCAAGACAAAAGAATTGAAATACAGCTGAAAATGAAACGTTTAGTGATTTTGAACTCAATTCTTCCGTTTTCTATATAACAACATAGCAACAGGTTTGCAAACTGAGCAAACAAAATTATCTGTAGTTCAAAGGGTGTTATTCAATTATTTGAAAATGGCCCTGACAACTTATTACCGTCAATTTTTCTGGAAGTCCATAGAAATGGGAATTGTCCCAGACTTCTATCTACGTTCGAAAATCCGTGCCAATCTGGAAGGACAACTGAGTGACTTGAAAGGTAACGGAAACATGGAAGACCAACAAGAAAGACTTTCCCAATTCTTGGGTGAAATCAAATCTATGCCTATTGCCATTAACCAAGCCAATGCTAATGAACAACATTATGAAGTACCTTCAGAATTCTATTTGAAACAATTGGGACCCTGCTTGAAATACTCTTGTGGATACTGGCCAAATGAGAACACAACTCTTGAAGAAAGTGAAACAATTATGTTGGACATGTATTGCAAACGAGCTGGACTGGCCAATGGACAAACCATTCTGGATTTGGGATGCGGATGGGGATCAGTGGCTTTGTATGTTTCAGCCAAGTATCCGGAATCCAAAGTCTTTGCACTAAGCAATTCAGCAACTCAAAAAGAATTCATCATGGAAAAAGCCAAGGAAAGAAGCATAAAAAACCTATCTGTCTTCACTGGAGATGTTGCAGTCTTTCAACGAGAAGATTGGTATACCAAGTTTGATAGGATCATCTCAATAGGTAATGTTCAACTTTATTCCATTTCCTGACTTTTACAAAAGGTGGCGTTTTTTGACTTAACACAATTTTAATTTGACGATTTTTTTTCATGGAGAATTAGAATTTGTCATTTCGAAGTCGAAACTAAAGCAGATCTTCCCTCTAAAATGATAACCTCAGATTCGTTGATTAATCCTGGATCAACTGAAGACCTGATACCGCCTGTACTTGGCTCCTGAACCTCCCATGTTCCTTGAAAATTTCGACAAGAAATGATAGGAACTCTTCTCTTTTGATTTTTAGGAACTCGACGTCTCTCTTTTCGACATTTTCTTTCGGGTCTGTCGTAGCATTTCTGTTCTTGAATTGTTTGGCAATTCTGAGTTGTGATCAACCTGCATTGTTGTTTAGGTACATTGATACACTCTTGCTTTGGGACATTCTGGCATTGACGTACTTTGACCTGCTGTGTCCTATACTTCGTCACATCTCTACATCTTCTCTGGAAAAAAAAAATCATAAAATAAGTAATTATTATCGTTAGAATATGTAATACGTATGTATGTAGTACATTATAAGTAGTGTAGTCTACTAACTTGGAGATGAAAGTTGCAATCCGGATCATTGATCCACTGCATTGGACCTTGATCCACCTCCACGAGTATTTTTTGACAACTTTGCACTTCTTCCCAACATTCTGAGTCAGTGAAGGGTTGGCTGACTTCCTTGAAAGCATCAGTACATTGTTGATTAACCCTTGTTTTACATTCTTGTTTAGTTGTTGTTCGACACTTCCGTTGCCTCTGAGGAGTACACTTTCTTTCAGGTACCAGCTCACATTTTCTTTTATTGGTAATTTGGCAAACATCTTCTTCCACTTGTTCATAAATCACCTCCGTCACTGTTTGATACTCAGTTTTACATTCTTGTTGAGAAGCAACTGAAGTTGATACTTGGGAATCTACAACTTCGTAAGTGGAAGGAGAGTCTACAACTTCAAAAGTCGATGAATCATCATCATAACTTGTTGAGTAGACATCATCGTAATCACTGACTTTTTAAATTCACATTGTTTGAAAATCGCCAAAAAGTCTCATTTGATTATTTTCCTATCGATAATTTCTCAAAAATTGCACCATAAATAACCCAAAATTGCATGGTCAGATTATAATGTTGCTGTTATTTGGCGCGAAAATTAAAAACTCTTACCTTTAGAATTAAACTCGTTACAATGTTGCAAAAAGAGACTTATTCAGTAATTTTCAATCGTTGTGTTTACTGTAAGTGGTAGGGATGTTTTCTTGGCTGCTAAATTGATTTGTTTGTCCTCCAGCTCCAAATCCATTATTAGTACTTTGATATTGAGGTTTAGCCAAAGCTAAAGTAGCTAAGTATAGAACAAAGTACAATTTCAAAGTAGACTTCATCTCTTTGAATGTAGAGCAAAAACTGGCATGCAAAAACTAATTGAGCTTAAAACTAAGTCAGAAAAAAGGGTCGTAAAATTCATTCATTTTTTTACTCTTTGGTTCAATGCTTCAATGCGCATTTGCATCCTGAAAGGTTTTTCCATAACTCTTGGTAACAATACATGGTAATTACTGATAGGGTGTCTCAAAAATAAGCAGTGCTTGAAAATTGACTGAAAATTGCCAAATTAATACTTAGGTATTCTTCTATTTTTGTTTGCTACTTTTTCAAACGAGTGAAAAAAATTTGAAACACTCCAGTGTGTACTGCAAAATTGAACGGAGTACGTACACCTCTTCTGAGAAGAGTTTATTCTGCACTTTTAATAACTGCGCAATAATGCACATTTTTTCTTTGCAGAAATGTTTGAACACATGAAAAACTACGGTGAATTGATGGCCAAAATTGCTAATTGGTTGAATCCAGCTGGGCAACTTTTCGTCCACATTTTCACCCACAAACAATTTGCATACCATTTCGACAAAGGTTTGCACTGCCAACGCATTTTTTTTTTCAATGTTTATAGTGTATCAGCAAAATGCATTACTCTTTTTTGTAGGGTGGATGGCAAAAACTTTTTTTACGGGGGGCACAATGCCTTCACATGATTTATTACTACACTTTCAAGAAGACCTTCAACTGGTTCAAAGATGGGTGGTCAATGGTCAACACTATTCAAAAACACTGGAAGCCTGGCTAAAAAAGTTGGATGCCAATATTAAAGAAATATGGCCAATTTTAGAAACTACATACGGTAATTCCTCAGTTCCGCACATCAGTGACTTTGTTGCTGCATACACTTACCTACCTGGCATTTCATAAGAAACACAGTGTTTGAAAATTACCCAAAAAGTCTTATTAACCAAGTTGCGACTGAACTTGCGCGCCAAATATTAAAATTTTTGTAAACTGAAAAATCACACGTTTGACAAATGACACTTTTCGGTGGGAATTTTCGTGCATACAGTACACAACAAGATGTGCAAAGTCAGTAGGCTAGGGTGTGTCTCATACGTCATACCTTGCATTCATCAAGGTAAAGGTAGGTCTAGGTTTATGTAAACGTTGGTTCTTATGTAATCTTATCAAAGTTCAAAATATGCTCATGCCTCTAGGCAAATAGTTTTTTGACGTGTCAATCAATGGATCTTAAAATCTGAAGATGATTATCTGGAATGATCCAATTATTGAAACTGTCAACAGCACGTTCAGAGTAGTGCTAAAAATGAACACATTTGGTCAAGTAGTCTTCATTTCAGGCAAAGAAAAAGCTGGACGTTGGTACGTTAATTGGCGACTCTTTTACATTGTTTGCTCGGAAACCTTTGCTTATAACGAAGGCAATGAGTGGATGGTATCTCACTACCTGTTCAAAAAGTAGAAAAACTACCAAGTGCACTTTTATGATACTTATCAATAAAACTTGCGTAAACATTTATGTTGAATAAAAAGTGTAATTGCAACATTGCACAATTTTGGTTTGTAAAAATTGTGGCTCTTGGAACTTCCCAATCAAACTTAGAAAATCAGACAAGATATCTAACCAGAAAGGTTTTTTTGTGTGCAAACAAGAGTGTTATGACCGTTTTGCAGGTTGCCGGAGGAGGTTCTCCCTTTTGAATTGAGATTATGTAAGTTTCGCATTTCACAGTATAGCAAGCGCTTCAGGCCACTGTCGTCTTTTTGGTCGGAGGATTCTTCAGTTTGACATTTGAAGTGTGCATCAAAATTACCACGGCTGATGTTCTAATTTTAGATGCTTTAGCTTGGTAAAATGTCAAAGTTGTTTATTGCTTACTCAATACTCTGTATAAATGAACCAAATAAACAGGTTATATATACAGATTACAGATGTACCTTTTATCTGACTCTTATCGGGAGCCAAAAAGGCGACCTAAAACAGGTCAGTCTGTTTCTAGAAATTTGTACTGCAAATTCTGTTCCTATTTGGTGATAATGATATATCCATAATAGCTACATAGGAGGGTTTAGAAAAAATAAATACCATCCAAATGCTAATTATATGTAGGTAGTTTTAATAAGACACTTGAAATTACTCATTGATGCCTCAAAAGTTGCCTTGTTCGATAACTGCACTGAAATATGTACCTTTTAGCTGACGCGAAGATACAATTGTACCCTAGAGCGGCACTAAAAGGTACACCGCACCGTACATGAACATTACACAACATACTTCTGTTGCCTTCGAGGTCTAGTTTAGCAAAATATTCTAAAACTAAATCGCGAAACAAAAAACATGAGAAAAGATATAAACAGATGCACGAGAACAACTAGTCTGAAACTATAATTTAGAGCAGAAATAGGATTCTTAGAGAGGTCAAAGAGTTTTTCTCATACTTTCTAAACGTCAGGTTTAGTTTAAAAGCTTTTCCGCCACAAAGTTCAAGCTTCGATCCAGGTCTAGGTAAGAAATTACAAATCTTTTTTTGAAAATGATCCTTGGTTTATGAAGATTTACATTGTACATATGTATGACATATTACATAGGTAGGTAATTGACAATGTATTTCAACAACTTGTGTAGTAAAAGGGATTTTAATAAGCGTAATAGGTACTAAGTTGTATAGTATAATTGATGTATGTAACATCATTCATTCAAGCCTTGCAAACTTGTACTTTGGTGTTGGTATACAAAAGATTCATTTCACAGCCATCTGGACACACTGAATTGTCATCCTTTTCATCGAATTTCTTCTTCACTTTATCAAAGTCTTTTTGCTTCTTTTTACGGCAAAAAGAAACCAGACTAAATAGTAGTCCAAACATACACAGCACCAGGGTGGCCAGGCCACTGAAAGTCATAATTGTTGGCAGTTCTAAGAGTTGCTTAAGACCTCCTGCCACCTCCTCTGTAACAGTCCCTGAAGCTTCAAACCAGATAGTTGGAATGTAAGTGTCTACTACATCTTGCATCAGGGAAATTGAAGGATTGGGATAAATCCGGATATTCAATTGGAGTCTCAAAGTAAATTCCAAGGGAATTGCCATTTCCTAAAATAATGATTTAAATTAACACATGAAATATATCTAGATTTAGATACTAATTTCCAGAAGTATCTACTATCTATGTCTAATTACTTTTCAAAAGTATCTTGAATCAAGATTTTTGACACATTTCTCAAAATGTATCTTATCTAAATATTTTTTGAAAGCTAGTATTACCTTTAGCATCACCATGCGGGATCCATGGTCACATTTGGAAGGTGAAAAGTTTGATCTTGAATCAAATTGATTGATGTAAAATTCATCTGCTCCATAAAAGTGAGGAAATGATAAGTAGAGAGGACTCTTTTTGCCTTTGCAGTTTGTCACATTTTGCACTCCACTAGGAAGATTGTTTTCATAGCACCAATTGGGTTCATGTACTGTTTCATTGGCAAATGTAGTCACCGGTAATTCAAAGATGGTACCATTGATACCATTGAGGGTTTCAGTTTGATTGTAAGATTTGAAGCTCAGTGTTGTACAAGCCTCATGGGAAAACATTTCCAAAGTGTCACTTTGGATGTTTGGAGGGAAAAAGCCACTGGCTGATCCACGAATTTCGCCACAATGGCCTTCATAATGAGTTCTGGTTTGGTGGTTCCAACTGGAAATTTGACCGATTTTGGAGGGATTATTTTCTCCAGTGTACATGCTGAATTCTCCATCTCCCCAGGTAGTTTGATTCCGCTAGAATAGAAAGTTGTCAATTGAATAAAAGTTCTCATTGGCCTCAAAGTGTCTTTCACTTACTGCATAAAACCATCCAAATTTATCCATAGGTACGTTAGACTCTGCAGTCGCCCCAGCCATTTCAGCAATGGCCAGCAATGTATCTTCATATCCTTCAAACAATAGTTCACCAACAGTCTTATTGACAAAGAGTGTAGCATCAATCATAGCAAAAGTCGAATCCAGCATGAAACTGTCCCAATATTTCCCTCGGGTGTTCTCTTGAGCCATGATCACCGGAATATTCAAGCTAGTGATATTATCTTCTAAGCTGTTGCCTTGGCTGAGTTCTGGCGCAAATATCCAGGTGCGATTTTGATGAAATGTAAGTGTATGGTTGGGGTGATGCTGAACATTCACTCTTTCCATGAATTCTCTGCAAAAATGAATAAAATTGAAACGTTACTATGTGCTAAATGGGAACATGTACCCATGACATAGATTTTATTGCTGATAAGGTGCATTCCCACATTTCCCCTATCCATATTTCCTCCTGTCAAAGGTTCATATTTCCCCCTTATCAAATTCAGGGGTCCATATTTCCCCCAATATTTTGGAACCAGGGGTCCATATTTCCTCCAATATTTCTAGATTTTTGTCTTCAGGGTACCATATTTCCTCCAACTTTTATATTGACTTACATGACCTAACCTAACCAAACCTAATCTACACTCGTGTGCGCCTAACCCTGCGGGAGCAAGCACTCACCCTTCATAAAAGTATGCTGGCTTGTGTTATGTGTTCCAGAGCTCAGTTAGGTTAA
>LT727895.1:0-69503 GCA_900157175.1 Oithona nana
ATTGATAAGAATTCAAATCAAGTTTGAATTTTTGCAAAAAAATTCAATAATTGCAATCTTAGCTTTGAAAAGTTGAATTTTCGCGCCTAAATTCGACAATCTGCTATCATAATTGAAGATCCAAGTATTTGAACAATAGGACACAAGAAATTGAGATGTGTAGAAGTGCGATGCGATGCTCGCGCTTAAAAAGCTACTATAGGAGCTTTCTGCCGTCTCTGCATCATTCCCCAAGAAAAAGAAACTTTTGTGGATGGCAGCAGCAAAGCACCTCGTTACGAATGACTTTTTGATGATTTTCCAAGCAGAAAAAGACTCGGGCATCGTCGCCAACTTCTATCCGTCCATCACCTCTACCTCTTGCGTGTTGGAAGCTAATCAACGTTACCAACTTTGATCCGGAGAGCTTGGCAACGTTCGTCGGCGGTGCGAAAGGAGGAAGGAAATAGTCATCTGCATTTGGGTCGTTTTCAGGAGGAAGGGGGGACCAAAAGAGCAATGGTAGAAAGGCTTACCATCATTCCCTTTCTCTCTTCCTTTTACAAATCCCCTTGGGAGACCTGCTTTTCCAGAGGAGCAGAGTTTGGTGCATCGACTGCTCCTACTCAGTACTAAAATGGTCTTTGAGACAGTTTTGAGCTGCTGCTGGCAACGTTGCCACCGGCACCGTCGAAGCTGGGAGATGGCAGACCGGCACGACCAAGAAGAAGCGCGCGCTTCAAAATCATCCTAGTCTGGCCCAGTGCACTTCCAGCAGCCAAAGACGGGAAGGTTCTTCGTTTCTTCCTTCCAAACATCAACAAACAAAAACAATCATCTTTTCAACTCTTTTTCTTCGCTGAATTTTGCCGCGGAAAAAGTTGTCAAAATAGTGTGTCACTTGCTGTCAATAGTACTGATGCTCCACTCATTTGACGGAAAAAAACAACAATTACAAAATTATTTGAAAGAAGACCGGCATAGCAACAACAAGCCCATAAATACCAAATGTTGAACATTTTCAACAGTAAGAAGACTTGCTCAAGTGTGACAAGTGCTCAAATAAAGACTTGTTATTGTTAATGGCCGCCCATTAATATTTAGGGGCAAGAGAAACTTTAAGAAGATTTTTTCCGATTTTGCCGAGAGAAGAAAGAGAATAATTAGTAGTACGCTAGGAAGTTTCAAAACAAGGCCAAGTTGACACAGCAAAGCATGAAACGCCGTCGGCGTCGTGGACGAGAAGAAGGCCGGCTACTGCGACTACTTCTATCTCTTTGAATTTTAGTGCGTCAGCAGCAGACATCTCAGTTTGAAGAAATGTTTCGCGGATTCAAGACATCAGCATGATCATGTTAAGGCTTATAACTCTGTTGTCCTTTGCAATTGTGCAAGGCCAAGAACAACAACGTCTGGAAGTGAGCCTAGATTGTAATGACCCGGATGTCTTCCAATGTGCTGATGGCCAAAAGTGCATTCCCCTCAAATGGAAATGTGACTTTTCACCAGATTGTCTTGATGGCAGCGATGAGCCTCCGGATTGTCCCCCGGTGACTTGCCAGTCGGACCAGTTCACTTGCTTGCACAGCCGTCGATGCATTCCTTTAGAGTAAGTAGTTTTGATTTTTTAAAAGAAATCTGAAAAATCTCGTGAAATTGTCACGTCAATTAGGCTAAGCCGCTTTTGACCAAAAGAGTTTCACGTGAAAACACAGCAACTTTGAAAAATCTCGATTTTTCTTCCAGTTGGAGATGTGACAATGAACCAGACTGCGGAAGTTCTCCCTCAGGGACCATGGACGTCTCCGACGAAGACCCTGTCAGATGCCGTGGAAACGTTACATGTTCAGGCAATCAATTTCTTTGTCGGGTAAGTCTTCAATCATCACTCCAATTACTTTATTCAACTTGAAATTCTTGATTCGCTAACTTAGGATGGCGTCACGTGCCTACACTTGTCTGCGTACTGCAATCATCGGATTGATTGCCCAGATAACTCAGATGAGGGTCACCAATGCAAGCAGGCACCGTCCTGTCAGAAAATGTCATGCTCCCATAAATGTGCCATCACCTGGAAAGGTCCCAAATGTTACTGTCCTGAAGGATTAGTGCCTGACGAGGACAATCCTGCAACCTGCATAGATTACGACGAGTGCGAAGTGGACTCTGAGGTAAAACTATTCATTCATTCATTCTTTCTTACTTATGCGAGGAGTGAGAACTATAAAGTGACGACAGAAGCATCAAATGAGACTCGAAGTCAGAAGAAGGAAAGAAAGCCAACCCTAGCAAGTATTTTAAAACTCATTTCACATTCCAGGGTGACTTTTGCGATCAAGTGTGTGAGAATCTAAATGGATCATACTCATGCAGTTGCCAAGAAGGATACAATCTGCATGATCAACGATCTTGCCAAGCCACCAATGTCCCTTTAAACGAACCCGCAACCCTCCTATTTGCCAATTCCATTGATATCCAACATATCCAAATGGATGGTCAAATGGATCAAAAAGTCAAAACAAGTGAAGCTTTAGCCTTAGATTTTCTCCACAGAAATCGTTCAGTATGTTGGATTTCGCACCAAAGCCAAACCAAAGAAAGTCATCTCAAGTGTGCAGACATTTCAAACTTAAACTCCTTTTGGAACATGCCCAAATTGGACATGTACTCTTTGCAAACAGTCAACCAGATTGCCGTAGATTGGGCTTCAAATAATTGGTACTTTTTGGATGATACCAGAGAACTGATCCTCCTATGCGCTTTCAAATCAAAGCCGCAAAACCCGAACTTTGTTTGTAAAAGTATTTTGTCGGTTCACCTTAGTAAGCCTCGCGGCATCGCTTTGGACCCTAATGAAGGCTTGATGTTTTTCACCGTCTGGGGTGCAAATTCGGCCAAATTAGAACGAGCGGAGTTAGACGGAGAAGCTCGCCAAATTCTTGTTGACACTAAAATTGTCTATCCTTACGGTCTGACTGTCGACTTCCCTTTGAAGCGAGTCTACTGGGTAGACACTTATTTGGACTACATTGAAGCGGTGGATTATGACGGATCAAACCGCAAAACTTTACTTCGTGGATCACCAGTGCAAAATCTGTATTCTGTGTCTGTCTTTGAAAACAGTTTATTTTTAACCAGTTGGCATAATAATTCCATTTTACGGGTCAACAAGTTTCATCCAGAAGAACATTCTAGTGTGCGTGAAGGCCTGGAAAGACCTTTTGCTATCCAGGTCTTTCATCGACAACGTCAGCCTTTGACTCATTCAAAAGGAAACCAGATGCATCATGTATGCATGTTTCTTCAACCGTGTGATCACGTAAGTGTGCAGCAAGGCCTAAAAACAGGATTAATGATATCCTTTTTTCTACATCCATTTACATTAGTAATATCTTGCTCAAAAATAGTTCTGTATTCATTTTATTTTCATTTCAGATTTGTCTGCCAGTAAAAGAAGAACCTTTTTACAAGTGTATCTGTCAAGCAGGCTTCGAGATCAAAGAAGAAAGCAGTAAAAAATGCCAACCAGCAGAACGTCCCCAATTTCTTCTATATGGTCAACAGAAACCCGGAGTGGTCCGTGGTCTAGATCTCAAGGCACCCAAAAGAGAGGTGATAATACCTATGATTGATCTCGTCAGACCTACTGCTATGGATTACCACGCAGAGGCCAACCACTTGTACCTGGCAGACTCAGAACGTTTACAAATCCAAAGACAACATATCAGTAATGGTACCAAAGAAGTCTTCCTTGACTCCAGACTCAACACTGTGATGGGCTTGGCCGTCGACTGGATCGGCCGCAATCTCTATTGGACAGACGAGGGTCTCCGCACCATTTTCGTCGCAGATCTTAATCAGCCTCTAAAAAGAGCTTCTGTTATAAGTGACGGCCTCTTGCATCCTCGTTCTATTGTAATTGATGCACTAAAAGGCCTCATGTACTGGTCAAATTGGCCCGAGGGACCTCCTTTGGCCAATTTAGAAGGTGAAGAAGGGGGCAAAATTGAAATGTCCTGGATGGACGGCAGCCACCGCGAAACCTTTTTGTCAGAGGACATTATTTGGCCCAACGGCCTCAGTATTGACTTTGAGGCCAGTCGAATTTATTGGTGTGACTCCTTTTTACAACGCATTGAAAGTTTGAGCTTAGCTAAAACGGACCGGCGAGTCCATTTGACTCACGCAACTTCGACCCAATTAGTCCAACCTTATGGATTAGCCTTTCACCAAAAAAGTATTTTCTGGTCAGAATTTGAGGAAGGACATGTCTACAAATTGGATTTGGAGACTTCAAATATTTCGCTGATTTTGCAAGAAAATCCCCAAAGCTTTGCTTTGAAAGTGTTTGATCGGGAAGGAGGTGCGCAACCTCGAAGTAGTCATGCTTGTGATGAACCTGAAACTTGCCAAGATCTCTGTTTGGTTGTTCCTAATGGATTGCATATCTGCAAGTGTCGAGACGGTCGAATTTTGAATGAAGATGGTGTGACTTGCCAAGAAATTCCAGATTGGAAGCCGCCTTCTCATTGTCGCTCAAATCAATTTCAGTGTCGTCGCAATCCTAAGTGCATTGACGAAAGATATACGTAAGTGACAAAACTGCTTTCTCTTATTCACTTTCTACGGTGTTCGAAAAATTATTCCAATTTTCTTGTATATAGTTGCGATGGTGAAAACGATTGTAGTGATGGCAGCGATGAGGACATTGAGACAACCTGCAAGCACGTTTCCTGCCACTCCACACAATTTCGCTGCGACAAAACCAAATGTATTGATGCAGCTTACGTTTGCGACGGCGAACGTGATTGTGTCGATGGGACAGATGAAAAACCTCAAGAATGCGACGAGAAATACTGCTCGTCGAATACAAAATTCCTCTGCAAGGTAAGTACTGAGCAAACATCTCAAACATCTAGAAATACAGTAATTACACTTGAAAAAAAATTACAGAAAAGTCGAAAATGTATTTCAAAATCCTGGGTTTGTGACGGTGACCACGATTGTGGATCTGCGGATTTTTCCGATGAAGATTTTGCGCATTGCAAAGATTCTTTAATTTCGCAATCTTGTCAACCTTACGAGTACTCTTGTGACAACAATAAGCGATGTATTCGTATGGAGTACCTATGCGACGGAGAACATGACTGCGTTGATGGCACCGATGAACTCAACTGCTTACAACGTTGCAATTCCACTGGGCATTTTTGCCAAGCTGATTTGACATGTTTAAATCCACAACAAATTTGCGATGGTATTAATCAATGCAGTGACGGATCAGATGAAGAAAATTGCGCAGAAAAAATTCCCTTATTATGTCGTGATGACGAATTTCAATGCGGTGATTCTTCATGTATTCCAGTAAAATTCAAATGTGACGGGTCTGCAGATTGCTTGGATGAAAGTGATGAAAACGAGTGCAAAATAGAGTGCTTACCTAATGAGACCAAATGTTCAAGTGGGAAATGTATTCTGACAGAATACATTTGCGACGGTGATTTAGATTGTGAAGATGGCTCAGATGAAGAAAATTGCCAGAAAGAAGAATCTCTCCTCCTCCAATGCCAACTTCCCAATTGGAGTTGTGATAACACCACAACTTGTTTGGACATTACAAAAGTTTGTGATGGTGTGGTTGACTGTATCGATCGCTCAGACGAAGGTTTACGTTGCGGCGAAAATCTTTGTCAAACTCAAGATAACGAGTGTTCGGATCTTTGTCGGAATACGCCTACAGGTAAACTTTAATTAACTTTTTGGTAGTTTTGCACACTAGGTGGTGGTTATAATTTTGCAACTTGCATACAAAGCGAATTTTACTTGAACTTTTGAATAATTCAAACTGCTTTTAATGTGACCATTTTTTTTTTCGCGCCAAAAACTTAAAATTCCAATTTTGGCTTTCGATACATACTTTTACGGCAATTTTTATGATTAAAAAATGAAAACTAATTTTGGTCTTTTATAGGACACCAATGTTACTGCCCCGAAGAAATGCACTTAAATGGGAATACTTGCAGTGAAACTCATCCCTGTACTCAATGGGGTACTTGTTCCCAATTATGCAAAACCATTTCCAGGCATCAGCACAAGTGTTACTGCCACGCTAATTACTACTTACAACCCGACGGTTTTACTTGCAAAAGTAAAGACTCCACTGCAGCCTATGCTATCTACAGTAGCCGTAATGAATTGAGATTAATTAACGTACGAAACTTTCTTATGAGACCATTACTGTCGAGTCTGAGAAACACTGTGGCACTAGACTTTTATTACACACGAGCCCAGACTTTCCTTTTTTGGACGGATGTTGTAGATGATAAAATCTACAGAGGAGTCTTAAGACAAGACACCAGTATCACTGATATCACAGCTATCGTGGAAAATGGATTAGGCACTGCTGAAGGACTGGCTGTTGATTGGATTGGACAAAATATCTATTGGGTAGAGTCGAAATTGGACCAAATTGAAGTGGCTAAACTCGACGGACGATTTCGAAGGTAAATACAACAATTACTTTATTCTCTTAGACATAGAAAACGGATCAAAAATGGGTTTAATTCTGAACTACACGATATTGCTATTAAAGGTAAAACTAAGGTCATAATAGCATGAAGTAAGTCTCTTAGTTTAGAAAAGAGGAATAAAAATGCATCCAAAGACATGTCAAAATGATTAGAAATGGTGGGAATCAAGTCAAAAAAATTGACGATACCAATGGGTAAATAGCAAAAAGTGGCTGCAATAATATACCAAGCAGCAATGCCAAAACTATCAAATAAATCCTTGTTGTAAGCTTGATTGTTGATTACTAAGTTCATTGGGTTGATTGGTACTTCTTGGGTTGGAACAATCACTGTCGCTTTCTTCAATTTACAAATACAAACGTGGACAAAATTAAGCAAGGCTAAACAAAGACAAAATAGACAAAGTATGACAACAGTTTTGATTCTCAATCCTCCGTTGTGTCTATACTCGTTAGGAAATACCAGATGCAAAACACTTCTTTGAAATGCTTCACTTTGAGTTTGCCATAAAGTCAATAAAAACGCTGCCACTATATTACATATCTTGATCCAAATGCTTAGCAGTGCATCATTCATTATAAAAGAATTTTTAAATGTAACTTTGACGATGAATCTTACAAGTAAAACCTCGTTGGCACAAAGCAAGATTCCTAGTAGTCCATAGATTCTCATGAACCACAAAAAGAAGGAAAAATAGTAGTTTAATCCATTGGTTGCAATACTAGTGGAAAGGGCAATGCAATGGTAATGTCAGTCAAGTTCTTTAGGATTGCCCATTCACATAACGCTCCAATTAGCTGAAAAATGATGGCCAATCATATTTTGATTGGACTTTAGAAACAAAGTACACTTACCCTATTACGTAAAGGTCTTTTTTGGCTATCTCTGCCAAAGTGTTCATAATAGATGATCAGGAACTTTAAGAAGGCCCCAAAGATTGTCAAGATGGTTTGGGTGATAGTTATGGATACCACTACAATCAACTGAGAATGCTGAGAAGCAACAGTTGAAGATTCATTGGTCAGATTCGTAAAGTTTTGATCATTGAAATCAGAATCATAGAAATCCATTGACTGATCTTGGTAAGAATTGGATGAATTCCAATTGTGAGATTCGTTGAGAAAACTAAATCATACTGGACTTGCTCTTGCACGCGTTGTTCTTTAAATGCTACTTAGTTAGCTTTCTGATGATACGTACATATGCATTCGTAGTTGTGTATGTACCTGGATTATTAGTTGGTACGCAAAAATAGTAACTATGTGTGGTACTTATAAATGTATTTTGGTATTTACTTTAATCTCATTAATGTCACATATACAGCATGTACAATTACGTTTTACAAATGGTGCTTTCCAAATTTTTATCTTTTTGACGAAATCGATGAAATTGACAATTTCAGCAGTAACAATCTTTAGGCACCAATCATAAATACATTGATGATAATCATTGGCCTATTTCGAAGTTGCGCCAAAGTATTTCAACCACGTTATCGCCTAAGGTTTTATTGATGATCAAACATTATGAAAACGTGCATGAAATATCTTATTCAAAATTCGATTCAATTTTTCTTCAGGACTTTGATCAATGATGGCATTCAAAATCCCCGAGCCATAGCCTTAGATCCTCGTGTTGGCCGTCTCTTCTGGACAGACTGGAACGAAGACGTACCTCGAATTGAATCTTCGGACATGTCAGGTCAAAATCGAACCGTCATTTTCAATGTCACGTCTTACAAAAATGGAGCTTGGCCCAACGGAATTACCTTGGATTACATCCAGTTCCGGATCTATTGGATTGACGCTCGTGCGGATTCAATTCATACAGCAAATTACGACGGATCAAATCATCGAGAAATCTTACGAAATACCGCCTATTTAAGCCATCCATTCGCCATTACACTGTTTGAATCTCACGTTTATTGGACAGATTGGAGATCAACGGATGTTATACGTGCTGGAAAATTCAATGGTTCAGAAATCCGCGTTTTAGACCAGATTTTCAACCAACCTTGTGACATCAAAATTGTTCACCCGACAAGACAACCTACCATTGAGGATGCCAATGATGCCAAATTGGCATGTTCAAGGTCAAATGGAAATTGCACTCATTTATGCTTGTTGACTTTTGAAGGTTTCATTTGTGCTTGTCCTCATCTTATGGAGTTAAACAAGGATGGAAAAACGTGTGTTGCAAAGGAGAAATTCTTTTTGGTTGCCAAACCAAACGAGATCCGGGGTTTGGATTCAAGGATGAAACATAATGTGATTCCGCCCATAAGTTTACCTAAAGTGTCTACCCCACAAGCACTTGATTTCAATGCAGAGTTAAAGAAGATTTATTGGTTCGATTCCAGTCAAAAGCGGATCATGTCATCTTTTATCAACGGATCATCGCTAGATACAGTCATCAATAAAGTCATTATCTCCGAAGGCGAAAAATACGAAGCGTTTGCCATCGATTGGATCACCAACAATATATATTTTTGCTCCAGTTTAACACCAATGCTGGATGCCATGAGTGCTAAAACGTCCAACATTTTCGTGACGAAACATGATTTTAGTTACGTCCATAGTGTCATTGAAAAAAATCCCAGAATTATCCGTGGTCTAGTCTTGGCACCCACATTGGGATACATGTATTGGCATGACCAAGATGAAGATTTGGAAAGTTTAGTCTCGGCCAAAATGAATGGCGAAACTCCGGAACAATTTCATGTGTTTCATAACAAACCTGGGATATCCGGATTGACGTATTCGTCTGAAAGTCACCAACTTTTCTGGATCAATCAACACCTGAAAACTATTCAACGTTGGGATTTCAAAAGTAGCAACTTACAATTGTTACAAAGTTCCGGAAACGCAATGACAAGTTTGACGTTAAAAAGCAATCAAATCTATTATGCTACACAAGGTAGCATTTTCCAGAACATTGATTTGATTGCCAATTTGAGTCAGCCGATATATTCTTTGAGTTATTACAATTCAGAAGATCAAGTGAGCAAAAATAATGCTTGTTACAACAACAATAGGTAATATTCAACTTTAATTAACTTCATAACAATTTTGTACGATAGGAGGCTGAATACAATCCGAAAAAAATCGTGAAATTTTGTTTACATTTTAACGATTTTTGCAGAGAAATTCAAAATCCCAATTAGACGTCTATTTTTGAAACTAAACTTATTTTTCCCTTATAGGTGTCAACATTTATGTATTCCAAGCGGACTGAATTTCCGATGCGCTTGTTCCTTAGGATACATACTTGAAAATGGAACGCAATGCATTGAAGATCAAAGTGATCGCTTAGTATACACTACATCTTATGGCCTTGCAGCCTTGCTTACCAATGATACTACTAAAAAGACTTTGGTCAGACCGCTTTCCAATTTGGATGCAACTGCAATTGAAACGTATCCCGCATCCCAATACATTTTTTGGATCGATGGACGTGGTATCAACCGCATGAAAATGGACGGAACCGATAAGAAATTGATTCTAAACGACCTTCTAAGTCCGCAAAAATTATCAGTTGATTGGGTATCCGAGCGGATTTACTGGACGGATGACAAAAATGAAGTAATTGAATCCGCGGATTTTCAAGGAAAATTTCGCTACGTTTTGATCGCTGCTGATGGCATTGAAAAACCACATGCGATTGTAATCAATCCCTTGGATGGTATTGTTTTTTGGTCGGATATACATGAAACTAGTCCTAAAATTGAACGAGCGGGTTTGGATGGTTCCAATCGAATGGTTATAGTGCAACAAGACTTAAAAAGTCCTTTGGGCTTAACTTTGGATTTGGCAAAACAGCGACTTTACTGGAGTGATTCTCAATTGAGTGGACTATTTTCTGTGGATTTTAATGGCGGTTCGAGACAAAATATTTTGGAAAGTAGTCAAGCCAACAAATGGCTTTCTAAACCTACTTCGATAGCTTACTTTGACAACCATTTGTATTGGCTGGATACATCTTTCAATGGTGGAAGTATTTTACGCACCCCAATTGAAATTCCTTTGCCGGAAATTTTGACTGATCATTTAGGAAGAAGTACCAATCTTGAACAGCAAGACTTGAAAATCTACAGTTCAAAAATTCAGGAAGGTACCAATCCTTGTTCGATCAATAATGGAGGATGCGAAGAAATTTGCCTGTTTAATGGACAATTTACATCTTGTGCTTGTTCCTACGGACGGATCGATCCGGAAAATGGACGTTCTTGCATTGAATACGAAGCCTTCATTTTGTACTCCAAAGTCTCTAGTTTAGAAAGCATTCACATTTCCAATGCTTCCAACATGAATCCACCTTATCCCAAAATCGAATCTAACATCAAAAACTCCATTGGTTTGGCTTACGATTACTCGGCTGAAACCATTTTCTATTCGGATTTACAACTTGGGTCAATCTCAAAAGTTTACTTCAACGGTAGTGGACACGAAGTTTTGGTACCCAATGTCGGGTCCATTGAAGGCTTAGTTTACGAGCACCGTCAAAGTTACCTTTATTGGACGAGTCTGACAAGCCATGACAAAAGTATTTCTAGAGTCAACTTAACCAAACTGAAGATTGAAAAAGTCATCCGGTTACATGAAGATGACAGACCTCGTGGCATTGACGTGGATTCCTGCGAGTTGAAAATCTACTTTACCAATTGGAATCTGAAAAATCCAAGTATTCAACGTGCTTGGGTCTCAGGATACGGACTTGAATCCATTATTACAACGAAAATACGAATGCCTAACGCCATTACAGTAGATGCACAAGAGCGAAAAATGTATTGGGGCGATGCCAGATTGGATAAAATTGAGTTGGTGTATTTAGACAGTATGGAGCGAATCGTCTTGAAGAAAGCCGGAGCACCCTTACAACATCCCTTTGATCTGGCATTTTATGAGCAAAACTTGTTTTACACTGATTGGGTGGCTCACACAGTTACGCGTATCAATCGGTACACAGGAGAAGATATGAGAGTTTTGCGAAAAAATATACCCAGACCGATGTCAATTATTGCTGTGGCTAATCAAAGTCAAGAATGTGAGCAAAATCCTTGTTCGGTACTCAATGGAGGTTGTGAGGACATTTGTGAGGTTCTTGAAGGCAAACCCACATGTTCTTGCAAAGAAGGTAAGTTTTTTCATTTAATTTTAAGTTATTTATGAAAGGAGATACATACTAAAAAGTTAAAAGTAAAATATCCGAAAGTAATATGTATACTTATTCGTACACTTGAATTGATCGCATATTTATTTCTGATTATTGAAATTGCAGGGCGATATTTGATGGCCGGAGATAAACGTTGTTCCTATACAAATCAACATTGCCTAGACGAAAATCAATTTCAATGTAGTCAAAGCTTAGGTCAATCCCCAATTTGCGTCCCCTATAACCTCACCTGCGACGGCCTCGAACACTGTCCGGATGGCTCCGATGAAGACGTTCGATACTGCGCAGTCAGATCCTGCAAAAAGGGATTCTTTGGTTGCGGAAACAACCGCTGCGTTCTAGATTCTTCAGTGTGCAACAAAGTCGACGACTGTGGAGATTTCAGTGACGAAGAAGGATGTCCTTGCCCCGACAAAACCATGTTCAAATGCGCTAAAGGACCTTGCATTTCAGCCAAAAGAAAATGCGATTCTAAGCCGGATTGCGAGGACGCTTCAGACGAAATGGACTGTCCTAAAATGGACTGCAATCTTTTTAGTACTAATAGACAAGACCCTCAAAAATACTACTCCAAATTGGTGCATTGCAACACTACAACTGCTTGCATTTTACCCGAATGGATTTGTGACGGTTCAAACGACTGTTGGGACAACTCCGATGAAGTTCATTGTCAAGATGATGATCAAGTATTGAAACCTCAATTATGTCCACCAGAAACGACTTTTCAATGTGACAATGGAAAATGTATTTCGTTAGGGTGGTTATGTGACCGTGAAGATGATTGTCATGATGGTACACCAAGTTCAGATGAACGTAATTGCACTTTTAGTTGCCGTCCAGACCAATTCAAATGTCTCAGTGGGGATTGCATTCCGAGCCATTGGAAATGCGATGGTACACCTGATTGCAATGACGGATCTGATGAATCCGGATCTTGTAATACCCACCAATGCTTGAATGACTTGGAATTCAAGTGCCAAAATACTGGTAGATGCATTCCCAAAGCTTGGCTTTGTGATGGTGTCAATGATTGCGGTGATGATCCTCCTGGTTTGGACGAAATGCAATGTCAAGGACAAGGTCATTGTCTTTCAGACGAATTCAAATGCTTGAACAACAAGTGCATTTCCAACCACTTTTATTGTGACTTTGACAATGATTGCGGCGACAATTCCGACGAACCTTCAAGTTGCGATTACAACTTTTGTCCCCGTGATTATTTACGCTGCAGAGATTCGCATGGTTGCGCACCTTATGCCAAATTATGCGACAATGTCTTAGACTGCAATGATGGGTCGGATGAGAATGTAACAGTCTGTGCGGAATTGAATCATCATAAGGAATCCGCACTATTGAAATCCAAATGCCAAGCTAAAGACCAATTTGGGTGCACTAATGGAGCTTGTGTACCATTATTGGCATTATGCAATGGTCAAGACGAATGTGGAGACTACTCAGATGAAGCTTCTTGTAATGTCAACGAATGCGAAAATCCCTACACTTGCGCCCATATTTGCAATGACAAACCCATAGGTAATGTTCACCTTTTTAAGATCAACTTCAATTAGGAAACTTAGGTCATAATGACACTAAAATTAATCCTCCATTTTAGGATATGAATGCTCGTGCCGTCCCGGATTTACAATACGCAGTTCAGATCCCAGCATGTGCGACGACATTAATGAATGCGAAGAAATCCATCCTTGTTCGCAGATGTGCTTGAATACACCCGGTGGATACAAGTGCTTATGTCACGATGGCTACTTAGCCGTGGATGATGCATCACATAGCTGCAAAGCTAACTCCACCGAAGAATTCATGATCCTTTTTACATCCCGATACTACATTAAACTCAGCAATGGTTTGGGCATTACGCAGACTCTAGTCAAGAACCAAAGTAATGCCGTAGCCATTGACTACGACTGGAAAACAGACTGTATTTTTTGGTCAGATGTAACGTCACGCGGGTCAAGTCTGCTTAAAATGTGTAACATGACTACTCAACCAGAACCAGATCCCAATGTGAAGCATATTGCCACATTACAGAACCCCGATGGTTTAGCAGTGGATTGGGTGGCCAGAAATCTGTACTGGTGCGACAAAGGCTCGGATACAATCGAAGTCTCCGACCTCGATGGAAACTACCGCAAAATCCTTCTAAATCAGGGTTTACAAGAACCTCGAGCAATTGCGGTAGATCCCAACTATGGTTTAATGTTTTGGTCGGATTGGGGCGAAAAACCTCATATTGGACGAGCGGCCATGGATGGTAGCAATGTAAGCATAATCATTGAATCGGATTTGGGTTGGCCCAATGCATTGGCCTTAGATTACGTTAATGGTGAATTGTACTTCGGGGACGCACGAGAGGATTACATTGCAGTGACTGATTACCAAGGAAAGAAGATACGAATGGTTCTGGTACGGGGTTTAACGCCATCTGCCAGGCTCCAGCATATCTTTGCTTTGACGGTTTTTGAAGATTACATTTACTGGTCTGATTGGGAAACGAGTACTATTGAACGCTGTCATAAGTATTCGGGAAAAGAGAACAAGACTTTGTTGAGCACAATACATCGTCCTATGGACCTGCAGGTAATTGTTACGACCTTTTTTATGGTTCTTTCTCTTTTCCTAACACTACTAGTAGGTCACACACAGTGTATGAAAATTAACAAAAATGTCTCATATTCAATAAATAACTTTAAATAGTTTTACACAATTGTTTGGCACGCCAAAAAATAAAAAAAATTCAGTAACTCGCTTCTCTCACAATGTTGTAAAAATGAGACTTTTAGAGTGATTTTCAAACACTGTGGCTCAGTAGAACTTTTTTTCTCGCTTTTTTTGGGTTGCGCACTCTGGAAAACTATAGAATACAGATGCCTCTCGACTCGAGTTCTACATACTATCATTAGGAGGCAACGGAATGCGGTATAAAGATAGAAAATCACCCTAATAATACTCTACTTAGTACTTTGGTACATTCTTTTATATCTTTTGCATCTGTGGAAGCTCTAAAGCAAAAATGCATTTTTACTAAATCTAAAAGTCCGCACAGATTTGTTATCTTTATCAAGAGGCAAAAGAAACTATAACTCAACTGCAGTTAGAGTCAATGCAGAAGTACTCCATCTGCAGGAAAGATTTTTTTAAAGTCCTGCTGCAAAAATTCTATTGCTGCCTCCTTTTTGCATTAAAAAGCCTCTCATTTTTCACTCCTCTTCAAAAGTAGAAGGAGGAGGAGGCTTTCTCCAAAATTGACCATGGAACTTCTAGGTTTGTGCACAAAAAAGAGGAGAGAGAAAAATTTCTACACGTCAATCAAGTTCTAGAAAAAGTTTTGCAACAGTAGCAGACTAAAGAAGCCAAAAATATTTCGTTTTTTTTGCTTTGCTCTGCAGGTTTTCCATCCTCTGCGACAGCCTCAGCCTGTTCACAATCCTTGTGAAAATAATGGAGGCTGCGAAGCCCTTTGCCTTCTGGTCCCGAATAAGAATGGGAATGGAAATGGTGTTGAAAAAGTTTGTCAATGTCCTGAAAACTTCATTTTACAAAGTGATGGCTTGAGCTGCAAATCTAACTGTTCAGCCTCAAGTTTTTTGTGCGAGAAAACCCTGAGGTGCTTACCATTCTGGTGGAAATGCGATGGACAAGACGATTGTGGTGACGGCTCAGACGAGCCTCCATCTTGCCCTCCATTTGTCTGTCGTCCGGGGCAATTTCAGTGTGACAATGCGCATTGTATTTTTCCCATGCATATTTGCGATCAAAACGATGATTGTGGAGATGCATCTGACGAACAAAATTGCAACGATTATTCATGCTATGGAAAACAATTCAAGTGTCCTGGAAATGAGTCTCAAAGTGGTTTTTGCATTCCGGACGATAAGAAATGTAATGGAATTCCTGATTGTCCAGGAGGTCAAGACGAAGTCGGTTGTCCACCAAGGGAATGCCCAGTCAATCATTTCAGTTGCCAAAATGATAATTGCATTCCTAATGTTTGGGTCTGCGATGGGGACAACGATTGCGGAGATAACACCGACGAGATGGACACTTGTCCTGAACGTTCATGCACTGATGACCAATTCAAATGTCCAGGAGGTCGATGCATTCCTCTTAATTGGAAATGTGATGGTGACCCTGATTGCGAGAATGCCGAGGACGAACCCGAGGACTGCAAAGATGACTCGGTTAAAAAGTGCGAAGAGTCTTACTTCAAATGTAACAATCATCGTTGCATACCTGGCCGTTGGAGATGTGATCATGACAACGATTGTGGTGACAATTCAGATGAACTGAATTGCTTCAATTCCTATCGCAACTGTTCTGAATCCGAACGCACATGTTCTAACGGAATGTGCGTTCACGAGTCCAAATTCTGCGACGGCAAAAATGATTGCAAAGACAACACCGATGAATTATTTTGCCATCTACAATGCAGCAATGACGAATTCCAATGCCACAGTCCGCAATATTGCATTTACAAACGTTGGAAATGCGACGGTGACCGTGACTGCTCCGATGGGTCTGACGAAAAAGATTGCCCACTCAATAGTTGTGCCCCCGGAGAATTCACATGTAAAACAAGTTCTGAATGCATCAATTCTCAATGGGTTTGCGATGGTGAAAGTGACTGTGAAGATGGCTCGGACGAGAACTCTGATATGTGTCATGGACGAGCCTGTGAGCCTCACCGATACAGATGCGATAACAATGCCCAATGTATCCTATGGTCTTCTGTCTGTGATTCCGTTCAAGATTGTTCCGATAATTCCGACGAATCTGACAAAGCCTGCCGGAGTACTAACAAAGCCAGAGTATGCACTGACTTACATAGTTTTCAGTGTGCCAATGGAAGATGTATCGACTCTTCCAGTGTCTGTAATGGTGAAAATGATTGTGGTGACGAGTCCGATGAGTTGGAATGCAAGAATCAGAATTCAAGTAGCAATAATAATCCTTGTTATTTTGGTGCCTGTTCCCAAATCTGCCATGTGAAAATGCATTCCGAGTTGGATACTAACCCTGTCAAAGTCAATTCCAAGAGAAATGTAAGCTCCGCAACTTGCTCTTGTGTGCAAGGCTACAGTTTGGAGGCTAAAAAGACTTGCAAGGCCATGGGAGAAAATGCAACACTGCTGTTGGCAAATGAAAATATACTGAGAATGATTTATCCATATGCTTACCACAAGATGGTTGACTTGCATCCGGAGATTCATCGGATTCAAGCCCAAAATCTGCCCAAGATTGAATCGGTGGACATGTTCTATGAGGACGGAGTTCCTCATGCCGTTTGGAGTGTAAAAGAAGAAAGGACCATTTACTACCAAAAAATGGTCTACCAAAGGTCTAAAAGGTCAGCAGAACCATCGACAAGAATTCTGGTGGATCAAGTGGACCTGCCACGAGGATTAGCTGTAGATTTCATTGATTTGAATCTATACTACATCAATGGATTGCACAAATCTGTGTCTGTAGTCAAAATCAAAGACTCCTCTTTAAAGGCCAAAAAGGTTATTATCAAAAATGGCCTCCTTTCAGAACCACAAGATTTGGCTGTGGACCCGTTCAGTCGCCGCCTTTTTATTTCCGATTATGGTAGTAATGCCAAGATTTTTACGAGCGATTTGACCGGAAATGGACTTTATACTCTAGTAGAGTCCAAACTATTGTGGCCTTCAAGTCTGGCCTTGGATTACCCCAATCTTAGACTGTACTGGACAGACTTGAAATTGCGAACGATTGACTCCATTGATTTAGAAGGCCAAAATCGAAAGCTTATCCGAAAGTTCCATCCGAAAGAAGGCAAACCCTACAAATTGGATGTGTTTGAAAATTACGTCTATTTCTCGACATATCAACACAACAAGATCTTGAAGATCAATAAGTTTGGCAAAGGCAATGTGTCGGAAATTGCAGAAGAAATTACTCGCATCAGTGACATTACTATCATGCAAGTCAACAAATTTCAAACCATTCAAGAGCCTTTCAAATCCTCTTTATGCAGTAAAACCACACTTCAATGCCAACCTAACTCATTCTGTTTGATGGGAAAATGCATTTGCATTGATGGCTACGAGCTTTCAGCAGATGACAATATATGCAGAAAGACTGAGGATAAAACTGTCTCAAAATGTGAAGATTTGGGTAAGCAGAAAAAAAAAATTATCGTGAAACTTTTGTTTACATTGTAGAACTCCTTTCATTTTGACGAGATATTTTTAAATTCTTTTCCAGACTGTCATCGAGGGGTTTGCAAATTGCGAAACGATGGCCAGGCCTACTGTGACTGCATTGACCCCATGTACAATGGCACATACTGCGACAATTACATTTGTGCCGGTTATTGTCTGAATGGGGGCATGTGTTTCCCTATCTACGATCAGACAATTCAGCCTCTTCTACTAAAGTGCAGCTGTCGTAATGGCTTCGAAGGAGATCGATGCCAAATCCCTTCCGATTGCAACTGCGCTCACAATGCCACATGCTCCAAAGATCCAACCACCGGCACTCAATCTTGCATTTGTCCTACCGGATTTCAAGGCGAGAAGTGTGAAGAATGTGCCTCCAATGAAGTTTGTCTCAACGAGGGCCAATGCATTGCTGATCAACATGGGAATTTCAGATGCAATTGTGCACCAGGATTTCATGGACCTTTATGCCAATATCGCTTATGCGATTCATTTGGACCTTGCCAAAATGGGGGCACTTGCATTGCTACTCAAAGGGGGCCGCAGTGCCAATGTCCTTCTGATTACAAAGGACCTTATTGCGGCACTTACGTTTGTGATGATTATTGCTTACATGGAGGATCTCCAACAGGTAAAATTCAAACATTTACAGTTTTTTTGGTGATTTTCAAACTTATGAGACAATTTATCCTGAGACCTTCATTATTCTTATTTTTTTTTTGCTGATGTACTACTTTGCTGTCTCTCGTTAAAATAAGTGTTAGTGTCAAGACTCTCGTTAACGTTTTTTCCCCTTTTTGTTCTTTTCAGGCACATGGACAGAAGAAGACTATCATTGTAAGTGCGATTGTCCTCCAGGGACCTCAGGTCTCCGATGTGAAAAAGATTCGTGCAGCTCAGGCCTAAAGTGCCTCAATGGAGGCCACTGCAAAGTTTTGGACTCTCGTGAAATATGTAATTGTACTATGGCCTTCACTGGCCTTCGATGCGAGGTGGCCATTGCTAAAAATCCTTGCGATTCAGAAATCAAGTGTCAAAATGGAGGGATTTGCAGCGCAGTCCAATTTAAGCAACAGTTTCACCGCAAATGCATCTGTCCTTTACACTGGGCTGGCCTTGAATGCCAAAGGCCAAACATGTGCTTGAACCGATGCTTGAATGGTGGCCGATGCGTTTCCACCATTGACGGAACAGTCAGTTGCATTTGTCCCTCACATCTGACGGGGTCGAGGTGTGAGTACAAACGGCCTTCGCCTTTTCGGCCTTTGAACGATGACGAAAAGGCCGTCAACTCCACGGTGATTACCGTCATTACCTCCATCTTCTCTTTGTTGGCCTTTCTCTCCGTCATTTGTGCCATTGTGTATTTTTATCGCAAAACAAGGCTGGGAATGGCCTTCAAGCATCGTCGGATGGCCGAGAACCTTTTGTCCAATAATATTGAGTTTTCTAACCAGATGTACATGCCGGAAGAGGCCGTTGATGATGACCATGACGACGGACATATTTTGCTGAGAGAAACAAGCAACAATTTTTCTAATCCTGTCTATGAAAACATGTATGGAAATAATGAGGCTAGAAATCAAGAATCAGAAAATCAAGGATTACTACAGAATAATGAAGAAGAAGAAGCCCAAGTTGACTTAATTGAGATTGTTAATGACGATGACGAAGATGATCCAGAATCAGTGGATTTGCTTACTGAAAAACATCGAGGAAATATTTCGCTGTAAGAAGACGAAATGAAAAAAATAATATCGACCGGTTGTGAATTACAAATCTTGACTATTTTTACAATGTGACATACTATTGAATTAACTTCAAATCTTGACTATTTTATCAAGGTTTTTATTTTTTCTGTGATGAATTTATTTTCTCCTCTCAAAAATTGTGTTCTTCCATAATTTGTAAAGTGCCAAAAAAATTTTGTTTGTGCTGTGATTTTATTTGCTTCCTTTTCTCAAAAGATACACGACGACAATGAATAAATAAACTAAGTGAGATCGAGTGTTTTGACAAGTGAGCTTACTATTAGGTTAGAGCAAGAGGCAAAAGCCCCGAGGCTACAGCCTCCAACACAAGCTGCTGGTGAGGCCGTCAAGTTATACGTGGCCAAGTAATAAAAGCAAAAGTCACATCCTGCAATGGAGGTCGTACATTTGAAAACATCTGGAGTCAGATCCGACCAAATTGGGCTCACTTTGTCCTCAAAAGTATTCCAAATGGTTGAAATACTCAAGCCCTGATTTTTGCCGGAGTCAATTGAGCGTTTTGATTTGACAGTAGAGGCCGCAATGGATGCAGGTGAGGCTGAGGTAGAAATACTGCAGGTTAAATCTCCTTGATTGAATTTGGATGGAACGCAGTGGGCTTTGGTGGAGGTCAAATGACCTCCGCAACGGAGGCTGACAGAAATTCCCTGTTGCGCCGGTAAAACGATTAACTCTGGCACCTGCTTGAAGTCTTCAAATTCTATGAAGACTTGTGGTAGAACTAAGCTGGGATGCAACCATAATTGCACAAAAGGATTTGGACATTTTTCAAGGCCTTGGCGGCCACCTAATTTTTCCAGTTCTGAGCGATGCAATGGGTGGCTTGGGATGTCTTTGACTTCATAATTTTCCGTATCTGTAATTGAGGTAAGTTGTTTACAGAAAATTCTTGAACTACAATACCTTCAAAATATCTTACCAATCATTTTCGTCACAGCCCACTCTCCCAAAGGAATTTGCATAAGGCCAGTATAAGTGATGGCAGCCGCCAAAGGCTTACGGTCTGACGTCAACCTCTCCATCTTGCGTTGCGAGATCAAAGCCTCCGTGAATGATTTATGAAGCTTGTAAATAGTCGCGTAGGCCATCGCTTTCAAATACATCCCCGGTGATCTTTCCTTGGCATCTTTGATAGACCTTCGAAGCAATTCCAAAGTCTCTCGGCTTTCATCTGGGGCCAAAAAGGTGAGTGTAGTCAAGCTGGTTTTCCGATAGAATTCTTTGTCTAGGAGACTCAGAGAAGAGTCATCAACGATTCCTCTTGCATACCAACGACGACCTTCTTTGCTGAGATCCCTGTTCATATTCGAGGTCGCAATGACCTCATTCAGCCTCGACGGCGTCAAAAAGAATATGTGAGCACTTGGATGCATTACCAAACGTGAGCTGATCTCAGCCACGGCCTGGACCCCATCACTGCGAGGATATTTGGAGGCTTCGTAGGTAACTGGCAACGTTAACTTTAAATTAGTATAATTTGTCTCAACTTCTTGTCTAATGAGGTCATACAGCCTTGTATTTTCTTCGCTATAAGAAGAAAAAAAAAACATTTAACGCCCCCTAGTGTACAAAACTGTCAAGTTGAACATTACCTATTTTCCCATACTGTAACCAACTCCAAAGGTTTTATACTGGGATTATTATGGCTAATTAAGGCCAAGTATCCTCGCAATTCTTGAATTAAGCTCAAATTAGGACCATTTTCTTCAGCAGCCTCAGAAACTATGTAAAATGGTATAGTAGTACATTTAGTAAAATGTTCTAAATTCCGTATTTTTTGGTAGGTTTGTGGAGTTGTCACTATAAATATTCTAATGCCTTGGGAATAAAGCTCGCGAAATTGATGTTGTGCTTCTTTGAATTCAGTCTTCGTGATCTTCACTTGTGGAGGCTGAGGTGATAAATTTCGTACCGAGTGATTTATGTCGGCGGCTGCAGCCTCAACACTAGATAAATAGAGGTCGTTTGGTTTTTCAGAAATGAAGCCGATGGACAAAGTGGGTGGCTTTCCAAGGTTAAGGAGGTTAAAGGCCAGAAGGGCCGCGGCTGTGAGTACCGCTAACAACACCATGATAACGACTGCGTTGGCTACCAACGCTCCTCTCTTCATGATTTGGAACTCATATTATTCCAAAGGGAATAGAGTAATCCGAGAAGCTGGTAAAATAACACGACCAACAGTGAACACAACAAAAGTGGCAACTGGCAGGTGACTATGACGGCTGCTGCTAGTGGTGAAGCTGCTCTTCGTTTTTGTTGTCGTTTTTCAACCCCATAAAGTACCAACCACCAACCATTTCAACGACCGTCCGGCAGACCTAGAGTACTGCAACAATTCAACCTTGCATTTTTACTCTCAATAATTTACCCGAATTTTTAGGGGAATTACTATAGTTTGAGAAGTTGGCAACCAGTAATCCAATAATGGTTCTAAGTAAATGCATCCTTATCAAAAATTGTGCATTGCCTTACAACCCTTCATTCATTCTTTCATGGTCGAACGAAACGACGTGACTTTCCGCCACCAGAGGAGAAGTGTACTTTACCTCCTCCGGCCCTAACTTTTCAAGAGTAAAGGTATACAAACTCACAAAACTACAGGAGAGTATAGCCCACAACAGTATGTACTGCAGTCCATAGTGCTGCAAAAATGCATCACCTGCTTCTTCATCATATGATTGCTCAAAGTCAAAAAATTCTGCAATTTTTTGATGTTGGAATAAAACAACGACTTGAAAAGTTTCGTCTACTAAAATATGCGGTAGAACACAGGATGTTTTGTGGCGGAATTTGTCACTCATTTTTTACGTTCAGGAATTTGGAAAAATTGCTATTAAAAGTGTTGAAGCCGCGTTCTTTGGTGTTTTAGCCATGGTCATAAAAGCAGCCGAATTGTTTTAGGAGAGTTGGAATGAGAGAACTACGAAGAAGAAGGGGCCTTCCTCCTAGCAGATGGTGCAGAATCGGTGAGCTCCATTATCGCATGCTACTGCCAAGGAGAAGATGGGGCGGCCCTAATGCAATTTCTTCCAATTAGCTGACGTGTTGGTTGATACTTATACAAAGAAGAATTTCTTTCTTGCTAACCTTTAGCATTAGTGAACAAACGAAAATGACCAAATACCAAATTGGAAAAATGGACATCAAACAGAGGCTAGAAGTGAAAAATCAGAATATGTATACCTAATCAAGAAAGTATTCTAGCAAATGTATGGATCATCATTTGTTACATAGCCAATGGATGAATGGCCCTACAATTTCTACGTTTTTGCAATTCAATTCGGATTTAAACTGGAAAGCCGACTGGACACATATCTAGGACCACAATAGCTCCGCTAGATCCCGGTCAAAAACAAGACTGAAACCTTCATAGTAATATGTTACTTTTACCCTTCTTTGTCTCGCGCGAATTACAATGAGAACCAGTGGAGAACCACGTGATGTAACTTCATGAAATTACATCACGGTTCACGTGGAGACGTCCCCAGTGACCTGAAATCTGTTTATGTAATTTGCACATTTTACAATCTTGGTGGTTAAAAAATGATAAAGGTCTAGAGGCTAAAATTGTTGGAGCTAAAATTGTTTTGAAAAAGAACAAAAGAAAGAGACTACAGATAGTTAATTCAAATATTTGAGACACTGTGATAAGTTCTACAAGGTCAAACCTCAAAATGGTTCAGTATGACTCATATCGTCCACCTTGCAGCATAGTAAGGGTTTCAACCGGATTCTAAGAAATGAATAGAAGTAGAAAGTCTTTTTATAATGCGACGTCGTGTGTAACACCGGATCTGCATTTTACCGTCTCCACTGTCGCTGCTACTGCGGCAATTATGATTCTAATGGGGGCTCTGGCGCCGCTCTAAATGAATGCCAAGAATTCGGCCCTTGGGCATGAAAACCAAATTCTTGCGGAGGGTGAGGCCTACTACTGCCAGGCACAACGCGTCACATCTTCTTCAATTCACAGTTCACACACACTCTCGCGTCTTCCAAGTCTACGTAGTCATTCACAACTCAGGCACCAAGAAGTGAAGTACACGAGCTGAAAAACGACGACGTCTGACTCATTCATCAAAAGCTTTCATAATGAAAAAGTGGAAAAGAACATTTTGCCTTTTGGGAATCCTTGTTATTCACGTTGAAAGCAATCCTTTTGAAGTGACAAGTGCAATAATGACTACTTCAAATTTGCAGCCAAATGTTGACGCTTTGCAATATAGCAACCAAAAGGTATGTTTATAAACTAAAGCACTGTGTATGAAAATCATACAAAAAGGTCTCATTTTACAATTTGGAACAATTTCGGTGATTTTCATTTTTCAAACTCTGCTTTATTTTTTTGTTAAACGAGACTTAAAAGGCCTTAAGTGCATGACCGTGAGTTTAGATGTTTTTGAAGACTTTTCAAGACTTTTTTGAGACTTCTTGAAATGTTTGGAATAGTTCAGATTTATTTGGAATAGTTCTAATATATTTGGAATATTTCCAATAAATTATGAATTATATTTTGACCATTTTGACTACAAAATTCTTTTAATTTATGAATTCTACAAAGTCGCAAGGAAAACAACAACAATTTTCAAACTTATAGGACCGTGCGAGATTCTCTCTCATGGTCAAAAATATATAATTTACCATTTCAAAAAGAAGGATAAGCCTGGGGACGTGCAACAACACTTTTAAAAATGCTTTCAGACTCATTTTGAATTTTTTTGCGGTTAACACTAGCAGAATTTTAAACATGAGACTTTTGTACTGCAAAGGAAATTGCGCATGAAATGAATGTTTGACGACGATGGAACTTCATGGAACTTTCCGTCGTCCGTTGTCCGTCCGTCGCATATCATGTGTGGTGCGCAATCATAAATCGAGAGATTCCAACCGGTACCTAAAAAACTCCTATCACGCAACCTTCTTTTGCAGACTGTTGAATCTGGTATTGTACAAACTGAAACTGCATCCCAACTTATTGCTATTCTACGCCAACAAGACGCAAAATTTCAAGCTCTAGAGAACCAAATTCAAGGTAAGAAAATAATCCTGGAATTTTCCTCTCTTGACAAAAGAGTTTTTTTTAGAGATTATCACGAAACAGGATCCGACCCTTCTGCTCTTTTCTTAGAATGTCGTCATAAAAACCAGGATTATCAGGTGCTGGCCCAACGCCTCACGCAAATGGAAACCCGTTTGAACCTTACCCTGCAAGAAAACGTTGACCTTAGAGCAACCATCCTAAAGAAAAACATCCGAAATTCGAGGCCAAAACGAAGTAGCGAAAGAAAAGGACGAAATTTTTTGGCTTCTACCGCTACATCGGATTTTCTTATCAAAAAGCCTGTAGTGGCTTTTGACGCTTACAGGTACTATTACATTTGAATACATAAAGCCTTGAGCCTACTTTAAGGCCTTGTCTACTAAAAGCCTAAATGGACAAGCCTAAAAGGCTCCCCTTTGTAGTCTGTTCTATTTTCAAAAGCAGCACGTGAATACAATACATTTCCATAAAGATACCAGGAGGCAGACATAGGATTATCTAAAGGCAGGCAAAATTATGGAATAGTCCCTTATTCGGTGTCCGTTTTTTCCGAGCATAACTGAACCTTCTCTGGTTATTATACACACTATACTAAAAGGCTACTTATTTTTTGTCCAAAAATTCAATTTTATCAAAGACATACTATTGAATTTTTGCGCCAAAATTGAAGGCTATTCTTAAATCTGTAATCCTAAAAAGTATCAAAGTTTTCGCGCCAAAAATCCAACAGTTGATTTTTTTTTGACAAAAATGGAGGTTTGGAACAGTGTGTATAATGATATTGCTTTCCTAATGTGAATTCAATGAGGCTTCCCAAAAATAATCATATTTTCTTTTAGAAATGGTCCGTTTGATCACGAGCAGTCGATCGTACGATACGATGGAACATTGGTCAACGCAGGCAACGGGATGAATGTGACGACGGGCATTTTCACCGCTCCACACCCGGGCATTTACGCATTCAATTTTCACGCTTTGACAAGAGATGGAACAGCTACTTACATCAAAATCATGCACAATGGGCGAAATGTGGGCGGGGCATACCGTCGTCATGAAGGCGAGGGTGATGAAAGTCATGCTGCAGTGGTAACCCCATATCACAGTGTTTGAAAATCACTTAATAAACTCTCATTTGTCAACATATCCAAAATGAGAAATTTTTCGTTGATTTTCAAACATTGTGTCATAATTCTTAATGAAGCTGAAAAATTATAAATATTCAAAATTTCAGAGTGAAGCCTTGGAAAAGGCCGAAGGGATGCTAACGCAATCCGTGGTGGTTCAAGTTGAAGAAAACGATCAAGTCAGTGTCTTTGCCTACCATGGAAATATTCGTGATGGAGGATGGCATTATACTCACTTCAATGGATATTTGATATCCTAAAAAGAAGCGATTTAATACTAAGGGAATGTTTTTTGCTTTATTGGTTCAAAATAAGCTCTTCTGTTAACATACTCTTATACTCATATACTCTCATATTATCTACAAAGTACAAAACTTGAAGTCTCATCACCAAATAAAAACCATTGCCAAAAACCCAACCTAAACCCTTTTTTTCAATTTCTAAAGCGGGGACTTGTCATATTTCCTGAGTATTTTGCTGTCAGAATTTCTAGTTGAAAAAATGGTATTTAAAAAAAATGCATAGAAACTATGCATGCTCAAATCAAAAAAAGGATAGGAAATATGACACGTCCCCCACTTAAATATCTTATATAAAGTTTGTGATAAGACTTGGTAGATAGATGCGGGCTTCATTCATTCATTTGACATCCAACTCATCCAAAATGTCATCGTCAAGCAATTTCAAGGTCTCAGAAAAGGTACGCAGCCTTTTAGAACTTGACGCACAACTTTCCAAATTTGCAGAACCTGCATATTTCTTGAGATGTTCTGGCGTTGATTCTCTTGATTCTTGATTATTATTCTGCCGATTGGCTTGCTCGGCAAGTTGCTTTTTTCGAGCCTCTCGTTGAGCATGGACACTTTTCAGTAATTCATCTGTGCTGTCATCACGTTTGATGGAGTATTGGGTACTGTATTTTTCAGCCAAGGCTGCGGCCTTTTCCACAATAGACAAAGTATTGCTTCCTCCAACGACTCCTGCGGAGGACTCGTTGTTGATATCGTTGGGATCGGTTGCGGGTTCGATTGGACCTCCACTTTTCCAGTCATTTTTCCTTTTGTAGATCCGATACAAAGGTACACCTACTAAACCATTTAATTGCCACCAGGAACGAAATTCATTTTCGTAAAACCAGGATTGAAAAGGTTGCCAACCAAGTGTATCTACAATGGCACGACGTTGTCGGAAATCAGAGGCTTCGTGGACTATGGAAATGTGTCCGAATTCTTTGCAAACCTCACATTGAGCCTGAAAATTAAAAATATCTTTGATATCACAGTGTTTCAAATTACTTTAAAAAGTCTCATTTTACATTTTGGTACAAAAATGCAAATACATTAGAGATACTAAAGCAAAATAAATACTATTTTTGGCGTGAAATTTCAAATGGGACATTTTTTTGGAAGTTTTCAAATTATGGGAATGCATTTTTAAATGAAGAATCTTTGAAATGCATTTTATGGATTTTTTACAGACTTTTGAACAAACTTTTTTTTAATGAGAACTTCAAAAGAAAAACCATGTTGTAGTGCTCTAAAAATTGCACTTTACAAAAAAAATCCCCAGCCCAATAAAAATGACCCTTGAGACTTTACGACAAAGAAAGAAAGCAGAACTATTTTTTCAGTGCAAGAAAAAAAGACAAAATATATTGTCAAGCAAGCAAGAGGAGGACAATTTTCTGAAAATAAACGAGATGCCAAAAACAACGGTGTTGAATGGGACGTTTGCATGATTTCAAAAACCTACTCTAGTGTTTTAAAACTATTTTGAGAGTCTCTCTCTCTCTATGTTGTCATCAAAGCTTAGAAGGGGCCTTAGGCAGGAACGAAAAAAAGTTACAAACTCTTGCAGCAAAAAATCTACACTGCAGTGGAGAATTAGAAAACCTTAGGACTGCAGCAAAGTCTTTGGAAAGCGGCTTTGAATTTTTCAATGATTTAAAGAAGACTTGAAAAACTCACAATGTTTGAAAATAAAAAAAAAAGTGGGGCGAAAAAATTTTTTTAAGACGCTTCGCTCGGTCGGCCTTCGGCTTCCCTCGCCTCTTATAAGAGTAAAACTTTGAAAACTCACTCGATTAGGTTCATCGTTGAAGGGACAAGAATCCTCCCAATGTTCCCATTGCAAACATCGTGGACATTTGAGGTTGCCAAACTCATCACAATCGTTGACCGTATGATGTGGGCTATGGCATCGAGGACACAATTTCAGTTTGCTGTTGGCGATATCATCAATTCGAATATGGGAAGAAGATCTCTGCATCATATTCATTTTCTGGCTTTCACTGGCTTTGTCGCAGACCAACTTAATGTTGTAGTCGGCAGTGTATAAATCAATGCTGTTTCGTCGACTTCGAGGTTTTCCTGGTGGACATTGGCCTAAATCTGTAAAAGAAAAAGATTTCTTTTTTCATTGATTTTCAAAGACTTTGAAAATTGCTTACCAATTGAACCTCGACGGCTAGTCAGTCGGCTAGCCTGACGAGAACTAGGCAGACTGACAGTGACACTAGTGACGCCATCAGAGTTTTCACTAGTGACAATTTTCGTTTTTGATTGATATTTGGAGGCTACGGCCTCTTGAGCCTTCTGTTCTTTAGACAAAGCATCTAAAGCTGCATCTAAACCTTTGAGAGCGCATCCCACAACAGTACCATTGGTGGTGTTAGAAGCATGTCTTGATCTTTTAGTCGCTGCCAAAGTTTGGCTGCTATTTTGAGTACTTCCGGAAATTTGTCTAGACCTTATGCGCTGTACATCCTCTTGAGAACTGTGATGCGAGGCCGTTTTCTTTAACCCATTGGTGATGTTAAACTTTCCTCCATTCTGAACTGTAAGAGAAGATCAACTTTAGATTTTCGCATGTAGCCTAAAATGGCCGCTAAAGTGAATAACACAAGCCAAAATTGGAATTTTGTATTTGACATCAGGAAAAAATCTCGTCAAAATAAAAGGAGTTCTGCAATGGAAACAAAGTTTGACGAAATTTTTTCATGACTTTTTGATAACCAAAATTCGACTTGTGTATGAAGTATGAAACGACATCTAGTGTCCAAAACTGTCATCAACTGAAATTTACCCATTTCATTCTGTATTTGCATTGAGCTTGAAGTTGAAGAAGAATTCGTAGTAATAGAAGAAGTAGAAAAGGTGGATTCCTGAGTATGGTGAGTCATCTGCATAGATGACATCACAGATGAACTTTCTATCATTTTTTGCTCATTCTTAGAGTTTTCAGCCTTTGTAATAGTAGTAGTAGTCGATTTGGCAACGGCAAGGTTATTCTCCTCTTGTTTTGCAGTTAAAAGAACATTTTTTTGCTGCATTAGTAACTCTCCTCCACTGCTGTTGGCTTCGTTGTTGCTTTTTTTGGCTAATGACTCAGAAGATGCATGTTCAACGTTAGCTGGCGTTGCTATAGCAGGAGCCTTGAAAGTGACTTGGGTGGTCTCGTTTTCGTTGCCACTTTTAAGGCGGATGGTATCAGTATGTAACTCGCTGACTGTAGCCTTGCTACTAGTCTTTTTTCCCATCGGAACCTTAATCTCATAGACGCCTGTGAAAATCTCCATGCTTGCACTGCGACTAGACCTTTTCAAGTCTCTATCCATGCTGGGTTGACGTGAGCCCCTTTTGGAGCTTGGAAGGGAAATGGTCACATTCTGTTGACACAAGGAATAAAATATTAGGTTAGAGACACACTTAACTTACACCTACTTGGGGAATATTGCGTCAATTGGTACTATAAAACGTCATCTAGCTAAAAAGCTCCTCTTTTTATTTTCTTTATTCAGTTAGAAATTATTTTTTTTTATTCAATGGCAGCAAAAACAAAACTGGCGAGTGCAAAAAATTGTTTTTGCTACATGAAGAAGCCTTAGCAGCTAAGCTAGAAGAGTTTTTACTCTACCATAAAATTGCAATTTGGCTTGAGCGCAGCAAGATTCGCCAATTAAAGCCGCGCCCTTTGAACTTCTAATGCATAGAAAAATAAGGCAAAATTCCAGTGTCTACAACATTATACACTACAATTTCAAAAGGTAATGAAAAGCAGCCTTTTTACTACGGAACTATGTGCATTCATTTTTAGGCCTGAAACTAAGCCTAGGGCAAAAGCTATGTAAATAACGACTTGCCAGAAATTTTCTATTAGCTTGATTTTACGGCGATTACCAATTTGCACGCTCGCTCGCGCTACCACAGAAGACTTTTTTTATGGGTGTTGAAAATGTTTTACTATGTATACCTCATCTGGTAAAGTTTCCGTGTTGTTTCTCGACAATGATCTGGCTCGTCGGTTTCCCTTCCGTGGTAAAGTCACTTCAACGTTGACTTCATCGTGATTCTCTTGTTCTTTGGCGACTTTTTTCAGTGCAACATCCAATTCATTGAATGAAATTGCGCTTGAAAGTCTCTTTTCTTCTGTGCTTGTCACCACTGTGCTTTTTTGTTCAATTTTTGTGACATTTGTGGAATTGGAGGTGACAATTTTGTTGGTTGTATTGGATGTATTTTGCTGCTGTACTGTTGTATTATTGGCAGGTGCCGGTGGTCGAGATTGGCTTCGACTACGATTTCCTTTTTTGATGACGTAGTTGGGTCCTTTCTTAGCATTGGTGGATCCAAAAGGCAAAAAAGACTGTACGACAGGCTTTCCAGTATCGATGAGGCCTCCACCGACCCTAATTCCACTGCCTGAGGTTGTTGAAGATGTAGACGAACGTCTTTGTTGGAGGATTTCTCTGTCGGGAGTTTGCGAAACGGAGCCTTGTCTTGAGGCTTTGTTTGAAAACAACTGATCAGAACTTCTGAAAGAAGACAGCAGAATAATAGCACTTGAGGTTCATAGTCTGAATTTCGCCGCCAGATGGCGCATTACATATCTAACATTTTTTGTAACTATTAGTCATTAGATGAACAATCTCAAATACAGTTCATTTGGGTATTTTTAAAAGTCACTTTTTTATCGGTTATGTTACTTGTAAAAGGTAAAAACTTGAACGCCATCTAGGGGTCAAAAATGAATTTCAAAGTCTCTAGCGAGTTTAAAGTTAGAATTGAAGTAAGCTTTGTATGGCCATGATATGGATATCTTACCTGTAGTATGTCCCGTCTTTTCCAACTGCATATCCATCCCTTTTGACAGAAGGCTCCGCAAGTCCGATGGGATTACTTCTCACCATCAAGTTCGGTTTGGCAAAGTTGTTCAAATGTTCTTGGCTTCCCAGATTGGAATTTCTTCTTGAAGTCTGAGGGTCTCCAATGGGTTGAGTTCGATGTGGAAATCCTTTCTCACTAATTAAACTCAAGTATGAAAAACTGGGACGTCTACTGGAATTACTTCCATTATTGGAAGGAGCTTGAGAACTGGATCTGACATCTCTTTCAGGAGTTTGTGTATTGGAACGGGTTCGAGTTCCATTATAGCCCACTGATTGCGACCGATGATTCTGTTGTATTTGAGGTTTCTCAAAATTCTGAACTGTATGACTATTTCCGTTGGATACACCATTTTTTTGGCCATATTTTTCTTGAAAGTAAGTGCTAGCTAAATTGTTGTCATCCGGTTTTTTAGGGCTTTCTATTTGCTGCTGCTGTTGTTGATCTTCAATAATTGGGCATTTGGGAGGCAACTGATTATTCAACTGATTTTGAATTTGATTCTTATGATGATAGCCAATATGATATCCATTCATAGACGTACTTAATTGCTGCTCAACTTTTTCCATTTTGCTTTGTAAAGCTTGTGAAGTTTGCACGAATAAAGCTTCTTCTTGTGAAGCTTGCAAGATTTTCTGCTTGACTTGTTTCTGGACGACTTTAACTTCGCTGCTGCTTTGTTGATGATGACTACTTTTTGATTCAGATGAAGAAGCACTATTATTCATTTCTAACTTCACCATTTTGAGCTCTGTTTTGAACTCAACGGATTCCCCCAACAGATTGAAAGTAGGCTAGCAATTTTAGTACTAAAGGGGATGATGACACGGAAAAGCAAGAGGCTGCTGCAAGTAGCCGTCGAAGCAAGTTGAGCATTTGAAGGAACGCGGATGAGTAGAAAGTGTAGAACTACTACTGCTTTCTCTTTCTAACGAGCGCTCATCCAAAATAGCTTTTTTTCTACTTTCAAGAAGTAAGTAAGGAGCAATATTCGCAAGAGTAGAGTACATCTATGCATTCGAAGTATTCTTGCCCCATTTTAGGTTTTATTGTCCTATTTCAGACCAATATAGTACCTGCCTATATGTAGAAATTAAAGGACTTGCCAATAAATCTTCTAAGTTAAATCGAGAAGAAAACTTCTCTACAATTGTAAAGTAAAATCAAATTAGTTTTCTACTTGCTTTTCCGCTAAATTTGTTTCATTGTATCTTCATTGTCAAGGCGGGAAATTCAAAACCAACTTTAAAGATCAACTTTCATTTCATGTTTTTCTAGATTATTGTGAAAAGACATATGGGCTACTACAATCTGGAATGACTCTGTAAAGATGTCAGAAAAATCAAGTTGATTTGGTAAAATTGTCTCTAAACATTTCCGTCACACTGAGCTTTCTCAAGTCCTGAAGAGATAGAAGAGGAAGATACATGTCGTTTTTCTCGCGAGGGAACAGTAAGAAACTCGTGTCTCAATGCATGCAACTCAAGGTTGTTACAGTAGTAGAGAGTATCCTGAGGTCAGTCAACAACTCTTTTTTTTTATATTTCCTACTATACTCTCAAGGATGAGTACTTCTAAGGAAAAGAAACACCATTGACATATTTTTTCTTAGATGCGGGTCATGATATAACAGTATTTGAAGTCGCTTTCTTTTCTGGAATTGGCTCTAACAACAGCTAAGTAAATAGACCTACATATTTCGCACTTTAGCCTCCATATGGGAAGCTTGTTGACTACTTTGACTTCTAATGGGAAAAATACATGCAAGCACTAAATACTTGTAAGTAGTACGGTGTATGGAAATCAAAAAAATTATTCCAAAATTTTCTTTTTCATTGATGACGAGACAAATGAGGGCTAAAAAAAGTTCAAAGACTCAAGACCTTCTTGATATAATTTTCAAGCACCAATGAAAATAAGGAAGGTCATAAGCTGAAATCTAGATCAATCATAAAAGTATCCGAAGGCCATAATTTTTAGTTAGCTGTCCTTAGTATAAAGACTAGATTATACTGTGTCAAAAAGGTCGGCCTTTTCCAAACAACATGCAATCTATATGTGGATTTTTTTGCTGCTGCTGTTATTGCTGTTTTGTTTCAAAGTACAGTACTGCATGATAATAGTCAGTCTATCATGCAAAACTCCTTTCACGACCCATTTCCGTCGTTCAAGGTTGTATTAAAGCTCTCGCAAAAGCTACTGTTCTGCTACTACTCTAACAGTTCTTCTCGACCTGAATCGGTCATATAGAAAGTCTAGACTTTCAAAACTTTCTGCACAATTTCTAATTTTGGAGACAGTAACAGATGGAAAAGAGGAGGTTAGCAAAGGAATCCTAACTCAACTCCATCTGTTCAGTTTCCTATTACAAGTTTGACTTGAAGAATAGGAACGAAAGGATGGAGAGAGTCAAAAGATAAAAAATCTTGACTTTCTCCTTACTTGAAGTACTCTCTTCATTACTTTTGCTTTTGGGAATAAGAAGTAGGCAGCAGTCGGGATTATATCGAGTGGTAGACAACAATGCATAGAAAATGAAGGAGGCTACAGCAAAACAGCTGAGGCTCTCTCCTCTAAGACATCTCAAGAATGTTGGCTACTCTTACTACTCAAGTGGACATATTTCCATCAATGAAGCTATTTACTAAGACTAGATTCACCATCTTTTTTGACCGCAATGTGTCGATTTGCTTTGCTCGCTGAAAGATGCACATATACAATTATTGTGATTACAGATTACACAGTTTTAAAATGACCAGAAAATGAAACAATTTGAAAAAAAAAATCGTCAAATTTTTCCCCCTGATTTTGCGAAACATTTTCCAGATCAAGGGTAGATTACGCATGCAAAGTTTCAACATCATAGGTCAAGGGGTTTCGGAGATATCCGTGCGAACACGCACACAGATGGACAAATTGTTTTACTAATTTAGAAAATTTTAAAAAAACCTGGAAGAGTTTGCTTTAAAGTAAACTTTTTTGCTAATTTTCACTTCAAGAGTGAAACAAAAGTTTCTGGGAAAATCTTGAGTCTTTTTTAATGAGCCTCTGGTTCTCTAGAACTTTTGCAGTTTCTACTGCGAAAAAAACCCTTCCTATACTGACAGTTGTACGGAGTAGGATCGATTACTGTGGTTTGCTAAGCACTCTAGTTCTCTTTTTCGGTCTTTCACACATTTGTCAATCGATCGAATGACATGTAAAATTAAGCTTGCAGTTGTAACATTTGTGACAAATGTTTTCATTCAGTTCGTATTTGCTGATGCACTGTAACAAAAACTGAAAGCCTCTCTAGAGCTCCCAAAAAACATCAGAAGACGTTTGTTTCTCAAGGTCAAAACCCAGAAAAAGTTTGTAAAAAACATCTTGAAAAGATCTACAGTTTCTACACTTCATTGTTGTGTTCTCTCCACTCATGAATATGTAATCCACGACTACAATCAATCATGCTTAAGTAGGCATTGTACACATTTTTTGGGGAAGAAATTCGTAGAAAGTTATCGAGAACAAAAAAAGAAGGCTAAGGCCGTCCAGCAGGAAGGAAAAGGGGGTCTGTGCCGGCCTTGCCAAGTGGCCTCTACTATGATAAGCATCTGCATACACTGTGCTACACTATACGCTTTTTTCTCGTAACACTGAGCATTTGCAACTTGTGCACAGTGTTAGAAAAATCAACAATCATGTCTCATTTCTGCTGTTTCACGTTTAAGTTTAACAGTCAACATGAAAAAAAAAATTAAAGAAGCTTCGCTCGGTCGGCCTTTGGCCTCCCTCGCGCCGCTTTAGAAAAAAAAAGAGACTTATTTTATGGATTTTCAAACATTGTGCTCTACTCTGTTTTGTGTACACACACAGGAAGAAGCAGAGCATCACAAAGTTTTTCGCCCAATCGCACATTTCTACAGGATTTTCTGCTGCAGTGTAAAGGAGGGTAAACTAGATCCATGATAAATGGAACTCTGCACTGTAATATGTCGTCCTTGGGTGGCGATTGCGCGATTTTCCAAATGGTCCCCTCGTTCCCATCATTATGTCAGGATTGGAGGAATTCCGACTCCTTTCTCTCTCCAGAACCATCATCCAAAAGGGTGTGTTGTACGCCCACGTGATGCTTCTGGCTTCTCTTGCTAGTGAATGAGTCTGTAGTGGGAGCTGAAGGCCTTTTTCGACTCTCGTAGAGTCGTAATGCAAGTATACCATCGTTCCTACTCTTCGGCCTTGAAAATGGACTTTCCTCGGTTGCTGAAGCGGCCTTGTTGTAGTAGTACTGCTACGTTTTCTGTGCAAAGTCATTGTAGTTTTCTCGGTGCAGTAATACAAGTACAAACCATTTAAAACTGCAATGAAAAGAGTTCGATAGTAGTGAAGAAATCATTCTACAATTCTACATACTCTAATACTAAATTGCTATCACGCTATTTCTTTCTGAAAATTTTGATGACTCATTTGTTTGCTTTTAAATTGTCAATGTTTAGACAACATTGACATTATTTGCACATTTTAGTGGGGTCTAAGATAAGAAATTATTTTTGTTGCTTTTTGCGTCAAGCATCTTTGAATCTGCGGCCTTTTTTCATCCATTCTTTTGAATCAAGGATGCATTTGCCAAAGACAATTTACGAGTTGCAGCGAACCTTGTGAACGCCTCAGCAGGTTTCTCGACCGTAAATTTAGGAGGCTCAAAGTTTGTACATGTACATCGTGTATTAAAGGTGCCATCTGCCACGGTCGTCGCGGCCACCGCATAGATCTCCGGTAGAGTTCATACCTGACGCCGAATCATCGTTATTAAAGCTACGACGAGTAGTCCAAGGGGGGAAACTTCCCCTGATCAGTTGCCGTCCGTAGTACACAGCCAGAGTAGTAACGTTGCCAGTACAATGATTCTGCTCGAGAATCGGCCTTTGGAACGGGAGGTTGCCGTTGTGTTGCTTAAGTTCTCAGACCGCGCTCCTCTTCCCTTTTTACTTCAGAAGCTTCAGAAGGGAAAAGTGCCTCTGGATTTTAGCTCTGGTCGGCTCTAGCAGCAGCGCTAGCGCTAAGTTCTCCACTAGCAGCGCTAATGCTGCTGCCGCCTGGAGCGGAAGAGTACTCAGGCAACCGGCCAGCCTCCATCATCATCCAAGAGCGCGTCCACGGCACCATTCAGTCCAACTCCGAGTTTCTAAAGTGAAGTTCTTCTTCACCTGGAGTTGTTATACTTACCATTTCAGCTGCACTAGGCTCTCGAGAAGCTGAAAAAACTCGTGTAACTGACTCATTCAAAACAAAAATAATGAATAAAATGTAAACAAACTCAGTGAATTGCTGACCCGCCCGGCTGCTAGCTGCTGATCAGTAAATCAGTTGCGCCCATTGAGAAAGTGAAATCAAAACAATGTGTGAAAAGTGAATTCAAAAGACAAAAGTCATGGAACAAAAAAATACAGTGGTTGAAGACAACGCCATGGACGTCTTCATGGACGGTCCATTCATGCAATGGGTAAGGCAGAAATGTTTTTGAAGCCTAGTAATTCGGATTAAAACATGAACCTTTTTCAGCTCCGTGGATTTCCAGAAGCTCCGAAACGCTTGTCCTGGCAAGACCTAACCAATGGCGTCTTCCTCCACAACATCTTGCAAAATTTGTAAGTCGCTTTTTATAGCTTTTGGCAACGTTACAAAAAAAAAAAAGAACTACAACATCAGCTTCCAAGCAAGCAAGGTCGTTGAAGGCCAGTAAGGAAGCCCTTGAGACCCAGGAAAACTTCTAGACCTAGAGAGGATCAGGAGAAGGCAAAAGTTTTTCTTCTTCAGCTCAGCTCTCCTTAGACATTAGCATTGTCTTTCATTAACGTAATGTATGCAAAGGTTCATTAGTGCAGTGTCCAACATGACCCGTTGTCATGTTTGCTTGCTGTCAGACTGGTGCTGAGCTGCTCTGTGACTCGCCAGATCTTTGAACTTTGTCATTTACTGTCCTCGTCATCGTGTTTTTCCATCTCTCTGCTGCTGCTGCCAACCTCCGGATCCATTCGTGCAAATCCAATTTCCCTACGTTAGACTATGACGAGAGCATAGTAAAGAAGAAGATTCACAGTGTCTGAAAAATCACCGGATAAAAATTCCAATTTTGCCATTTTTGCCATTTTTGGATTGAAGCAAAAAATTTAGAAAACAAAGTTATAACTCGTCAAATGAAATGAAGTTTAGAAAAAAGGCAATTTGACAAAAAACTCGTCAAATTAATTGACGTTTAGAAAACAAATTCAATTTGACGCAAAAACTCGCCAAATTAGTTGAATTTATTAAACAAAGTCGTTTTGACGTAAAAATTCGAGAGTCAAATGAGAAGATTTTCCGGAGAGATTTTCAAACACCGTGGATGATCTTAGTGAAGAAGTCAAGTCAACCGATTTAGAAATCTTGATTCATGCAAAGTTCCGATTTCGTAAAAGGAGGAAGAAAACAATAGGTAGATTAATTTACAGCGTCAGCGTCAGTAGCAAGGCTCCCTTCATTCTATGGAAGTAACCTCCTGAACGAAACGATGGCGGCTGCCACAAATAATGTGAAAGTGCCTGGAAGCTTCATACTAACGGAAATGTGAACTTTTGAACCCAGTAATCACCACCACCACATCATCAGCAATACTGTTCTACATTTTTTTTCGGGTCGTCCGGTAAATATTAAGCGAAGCCCTTCTTAGAAGAAAAATGTTCTGGGAAAAGGCGCTTGACTTCTGCATTAAAAAAGGATGTTCAGATGCATTATAATTCCCAGTAGTCACCCCCCATTTTTGGAGTAACAATGTAACGGAAGTCGTTATATTAACCGAGTTCTAGCTCTACTTTACATCTTTTATGGTAGTAAAGTAAGGTCAGTTATTTTTTTCGTTGGGGGGAATTTTTTATGAAGATGAAGTAGTCCTTCTCTCGACTTTGGGTTTGAATGCATGATGAGCTACTGCCTATAGGCCAATGTCGGCGCAGGGAGTCTTGGCACTCGTTTAGAACTTTGATGACAATATATCAGCTGAATATTGGTAGCCTATTTAGTAGAGACTTGTTAATATAAAATTGAAAAAAACTAGATCCCGATCAGAATTTGGAAATCAAAAACTTTTTTATTCAGCTGCCAACTTTTGAAGTTTTGATTGACCTTTTTGATTCTGGATTTTCTAAACAATATTGGCAAAGTTCATTAAACCAATATTGTGTGTTGCTACTACTCATCATGCTTTGCTTCGTTCGTTCGTCAATGCATGAACTCAGGAAGCAGTTCTTGAACTGTTAGTACACAGCAGCAGCACTACTCTTTTCATGTGCAAAAGAGAGATTTTCCTTTGACATCCTATCACGCAAAGAAAGAAGCTCATTTCCCTGTAAGACGTGAACTTTGTCTGCTTTTTTGCGGCATCGTCGTACTACTCGTAGCAGCAGCGTTGCTTGTGATGACTTGAGCATAAGAAGATGGTAATATTCATGAGAAAAGGAGGGTCTTCTACTCCTCTACGGGATCTTTAACACATGTCATATGCAGCTTTTAGACTTAGCATCTCAAGCACAGGCTTCATATAGATCCAATGCATTCGTCTCGTCTTTTGCCTCTCGTCTCTTAGAACTGTTCCCACGTTTTAAAAACGACTATCAACAAGGCCAGGGAAGAACGAAGAAAACAGTATTACAAGTGTGTTTTTTTCTTCGTACTCTTAAGACTTTTTCCCAGCATAGCAGACTTTGGTCATCATCAAACCAAGCTTTGTCATCGATTACTTTTAACAACGAAAACCACTTGAAACATCAAGTTTCTTGGCTACTTTGCCGCAAAATCCACTTGAAATCTTGAGGAAAATAGGGCTATCACCACAACTACAATAACATTGACAGTTCTCAAACAATGCGAAGAACAAATAACAGATTCTTACAAAAGATAAATACTATAACTTCCGCACAATGTTTGGAACTCATAACAAATTGTCTCATTTGAATTTCAACGCCTAATGTTTCCTGTGTTTATTTTAGAATAACTATAGCAAGAGTAGTGCCACTTATTTTTCCCGCCACTTTTTAAAACGTTTTTGCCAAGTTAGTACGTTTATTTAACACCAGAGGCGCTTCAATCTCTTTTGGAGTAACGTTGAACAGCGCCTCTGATGATAACTAAATGAACTAAAATGACAAAAAAAAATGTTTTGAAAACTGGCACTAAGTAAGTACTCACGTTATATAGTTATTCTAAATAGTTTATTGTATTGAGTGATTTTCCTAACACTGTGTGCTCCCGTATTTATTGGTTTTCAAACTGTAAATTGTTTAGATATTGACCAAAAGTGTAGCCTGGGAACTTTTTGTTACTTAGTTTACTACTGGCAATATGACACGAAGATAAATATGTGTGAACTTTAGTTTTCTCCATGATTTCCTGCTGCACTACTGCGATGCATGTTGTTATGTTCCTCCTCTTGAAATCTACCAGATTCCAGTGAAACTCCGCTTGTCAAGTTGGATTTTGGTCCCCACACCTCTCATTGTCGTTGTCAACAACCTAATCTCTAATGCTCAGAGAGAAGGGAAGACATAAATCCTCAAGTGTAAAAAGAAATTGAACCCGTTCATCTCTTCATGCAAACTTTTAGGCCGATTATGACACTTGATTCAAACCTCCTCAGTGTTCAAATCTTTTGAGTTGCCCCATTACAATTTTTTCCCATTGTAGCTGACACATGGGCATTATGTTTGTTGGGAACATCTACTCCATCCGGTTTTCATCTTTTTTTTCAGCTCCTCCGCGCTCTGCCCTTTGCCCCTCAAAAAAGCTCCAAGAATTTCTTTTTTTTTCGCTCTCTGCGTTTCTTGCTTTTATTTAGGAGTCGAGCCACAGTATTTGAAAATCACCAAAAATATCACGTCTAAATTTTTGTGCCAAAGACTAAAATGTAGTTTTGAAATTGGTGTTTGAATTTTCGCGCCAAAAATGTTAAAGTTGCACATTTTACAGTAAGAGTAAACGAAGCTCGCTTCGCTCGCTATTTTGTAAGAGACTTTTTGAGTGATTTTCAAACAATTGTGCGACCTCATAGTTCACTGTACAATGTAAGAATAGATGCTCCCTAGCTTTTTTGATGACTTCGTGCTGAGCAATAATTACAACAAGTGTGATGGCTCAATTATCTACCATCTTCTTTTTCTGGGCTTCATTTGTCTTCTTGACTGACGCAGCTTGTTGAAAAGAACTGAAAAATTCTAGACTTCGAAGCTGTAAAATTCACTTAAGTGATTTACGAGGAGTCTAGATTATTGTGGGATTCAATGAATCAATGAAAGCTGAAGGTCATAAAAGGAAAATTGCAGCTGATAAAAAAAAGTGTAGATCAAAGATCTAAAGTTCTACTAACGGGAATTTTCTAAAATGTGTCAAAATCATTTTTTCAATAAGGACAATTAAAAGTGGAGCTACTACACAAAAAGAGAATCAAAAATATCTTAGAAAATTTGTTTGGTTTCTATTTTTTCTTTCTCCTTCTTCTTTTTGGAAGTCTCTCTTGTCGTTTCTAGTCGTCTCGCGTGACCGAAAAATCTATCCTTAGGACCCGAAAATGCATAAGCTGCAGAGAGACGCGCATATTCAACAGCATTGCTCAAATTGGATTTCGAATTTTTTTTCTTCTCTTGAGTGGAATATAGTGGAGTACACACAATGGAGACTTTGATTATGATGTGGGCATGAAAATATGAAAATGCCTCCCACCTCGATGATTACTACTTCGTCATCATCGCCAGCTTTACCTTTAACGCTTTCGTAACTTTTAAACGATCAATGCGTTAGATAAAGCGACTTTGAGAATTTGACGATCCAAATTGTGTTGTAGTGACAGCTCGTATCCAAAGCAATAATCTCGTTAAGAATTGGAGATGATGTAGGTGTCACATACTAAAATCTCGTTTTCAAGTTGACTTGTCCCATTCACAATGGAACTCCTCACAGTGGTGGAAAACCGCCTTTAAAGTCTCATTTTTGCAAACGAAGCTGAAGCGGGCTACGTACGCGGGGAATTAGGGTTCAATTCTAAAAACAAATTGGCCAAAGTTTGTTTTTATTCAAACTTAATTTTTGATGAATTTTCATGTGAGACTATTTTTGTACACTGTGTGAAATAGAACTTGTTTACTAGGTTGTTATCCTAGTGTCACGAGATGGTCACTGCAAATCAATCAAGGTTCCTTCTTCTTCCAATCAATTTGTCTTTTTAAAGCCCTTTAGATAAGAATAGAGCCAATGGAAAAAAAATAATGTCACAGGGGGGCCTCACAGCGGAACGTGACTCTTTTGTTAGACATTTTTCTCTAAAGCAGCTTGGCTTTACCCCGTATAATTAAACATGCAAAGTTGCCCTTGGCCATCGCGACCACAAAACGTAGATTCAGTTGCATTATAGTGCAAAACTTGTATGGACAAATTCGATTTTGTAAAACTTAGTTGTTCTCAAATTCTTCTTCTGCCTTTTAACAATTTTCTCTCTTTGCTTCTTTCCAGCGATGCTGCATTCACTGATGGAAAAACGATACATCAAAACCCAAATAGTTTTCATGACAGGGTCACTAACATGGAAGCTCTGGTGCGGCGCCTCAAGGCCTATTACGAGGTAAACTTTTTGCACAACTCATTTATTTGTAAGAAACAATGTCAAAAATCTACTTTTCTACTGCTTTTGTTTTCTATAAAAGCGTGCCGGTCAGCAGCCAGCAATAGATACTCGCGCGCTTTTTTGCGGTCCCTCGCATGAGGATAAACATTAAACATAAACAAACCTTATTTTGAATTCATAAGAGGATTACACAAAGTAGGTCGTCGGTGTGGGTCTATTAACCCAACTAATAAGAATCTCAACATCATATTATGGTCTTAGGATGAGCTGGGACAAACTTTGGTCGTCAAGTTACCCGACACCTTGTCCATCTGTCACGAGCCTCCTGTGGAGAAGTCGCTGGAGGAAATGGAGAAGTTGATGTTGCTCATCTTAGGAGCGGCCGTGCAGTGCTCTCACAAAGAGGATCTGATTGGATCCATCAAGAATCTGCCAGTGGAATCACAGCACTACTTCATGACCAAAATCAGGGAAGTCACCGACAATCCCAAACTCATTTGGAGCTCGGAATACGACGATGGTCAGACTGTCATGGACGAGTCCCAAAGGAATGATTTGTACAAGTTGCTTGTCAGCCATTTGAAGCAATTGACCAAGGAACGCGACGCCTTTTCGCACCAAATTGTGGAAATTACTTTGGCTTCACCATCGGCTACACATCAGGATACCAATGGGATTACGCCGGAAAGAAACCACCTGGCCTTAGAGATTTCCGAGTTCAAGGCCAAACTACGAAAGCTCAACCAGCAACTGTAAGTCCAAATAAATCTATTTTACTACGGTTAACTATTATCAATACTACTTCATAATGTACTACCCATAATGCATAATTGATAAGTTTCTTTACTTTTTTATTGATTAGCATATAACTCTAGTGCATTTCTAATGCATTTTACAATCTAGATGACGATTTCGTAAATGTAAATAAAGCATTCTTATTGGCCTTTTTAACTAATGGATCAAGATCCAAAAGTGGATTGCTTCTCTTTTGTAAAGTCTGGTACCGGAGAAATCCAAGAAGTCACGAGACAGAATATTTCAAAGAAGGCCTAGGAGACAAACAAGTTTTACAAGATGATGGATCTCATTACTCTTTTTTGTTTACTATCGCCAGACCCTTTCAGTAATCTTATTTCTCTACGACATGATACTTTGTTCCTACACACATAATGACATGTTCTTGTCTTATTTTCAGGGAGGAGAAAACAGAGAGCCTGACAGAGTGTAAAGAGGAAATGGAAAAGACGCAAGGAAAATATGCCAAATTACGACAAGAGGTAAACTAGATTACACTTTCAAGTTACAATAATGCATATCTTTTAACAAAATTCACGAAATCGAATTTATAATATGTAGTGGAAATTGGAAACAAAGTTTGACGAATTTAATCTTTGATTGTTATAATTTAATTTTACAGAATTTGGAGGTGACCCAAGAAGCTCGAGCCGCCCGAGCTCTTCGAGACGAATTGGATATCCAAAGAGAACGCGCAAACAAAGTCCATTTATTAGAAACTGAATTACAAAGTTACAAAGACAAAATGAGTCAAATGGAGTCTTTGAAAAGTCGATGCGAAGAAATGCGCGAAGAAAATAAGATTTTAGTGGAAACCAAAGATATGTTAGAAGAGCAATTGGACTCTTCGCGCAAACGTCACGCTCAAATCATGAGTGTGGAAAACGAGTTGTACAAGTATAAAGCGGAATTGCACAATTGCCAATTAGAGATTGAGACGGACAAAAAACGGATTGAAGAGCTTGAAGAGGAGAATTTGACGTTGCAAATGAGCAGCAAAAGTTCAATTTCTGAAAGTCAATCCATTCTAGCTGAAATGGAAACTATGCGTGGAAATTTGAGTGGGAAAAATGACACCAACATTTTGACCGAACAATTGGGCGAGGGAATGTCTAGAATTCACAAATTGGAGTTGGAAATCCAGAAATTACGCAAAGAAAATGAGGATTTGAAATTGAATAAATTCCACGCGGATGCGGAACACGCCTTGAAATTGGAAACAGAAAATAAGAAATTAAGCTTGACAGTGACTCAATTGCAGAAAAGTACGAGTAAGGACGCAGAAGCCAATGCAAAATTGCAAGAGGAAATGCGAAATTTGGAATCTACCAAAGAAAATCTGGAGCAAAAAGTTGAAGCTTTAAAAGAGGCCGATGAACAATACAGAATTGAAAAGGAAACAATTATAGGTAAACAAATTCACAAAATTCACAATTCTTAGATTTTCAAACTTTTTTTTAATAATTTATTTATTTATTTTAAAGATAATTTGAACAAACAAGTGGACTCGTATAAAAAGCGACAAGAAAGGAGCAACAACGAACAAATTGTCACTTTAGGCGAGGAAAACAAGAAAATGGTCAAACAAGTCACTTTATACGAGACCAAAGTGAACAAATTAGAGCGTGAAAAGGAGAATTTGCAAAGGAAATTTTGTGAAGTCAAAGAAGTGGCGGATAAAGTGGATGACTTTTCGTCCGAACGTGAAAAATTGAAAAGTGAATTGGAAGCTTTAAGAAAGGATAATGAAGAATTGCAGTTGAGCAAAGATTCCTATGCCAAAGATGTCGAACAGATGGACGGACTTAACAGGAAAATGATGAAATTGGAATCGGAAAAGTCCAATTACTACTCGGAGAATCTCAAAATGAAACAGGAGTTGTCTAAATTGAGTAACAACCTTGAATTTCACAAGGCCAACACTAAAAAGGTAACATAATTTTGATGTGAATCTTAGAAATGTTCAGGATGCTTGAATGCTCTAAATCTCCTAAATCTTTATTTGATTACAAGGTCAAAGAAAAAACTGGTTCATATTTTACATGAACTTTTAAAACACTGTGATGATGCTCCAGATATTTTTCGTTTCTTTGTTTTGAAAATTGTCAAAATGTCATGTCTCATGTCTCCCTTACTATTTCTTGAAAACTATTGTCTCTCCTACGCGTATCCATCAAACCAGTTTTTATTTTTATAACGAACATTTTTTTTTTTTTTTTTTTTGAAAATGAAGTGGCCTAATTTTTAATGTTTTATATCAACAGGTCCAGACCTTGGAAAGCGAAAGGGATGAGATGTTAGATAGCATGAGCAAAATGGAGATCAAAATCCAGACTCTCAATGCCACCGCTTCCAAGATGGAAGAACAAGAAACTGAACTCAACAGTTTACGAAATGAATCGAAAAAATTACAACGAAGTAACACACATTTGCAACGAAAGGTCGATGAAGTTGTCAATCAAAACAATAGTCTAGAAAGTGAGAATCAAAAGTTGGAAAAAACCATTGAAAATCTACGCAACGAATCCCGCAGTATTGACACCTTAGAAAAAGAATTGAACACCAGTGAACTCAATAATCACAAATTGGACATGGATAACAAAAGTCTGACCAAACAAGTGGAACGTCTCAAAACCAACTTGGAAGAAACAGAAGTGACTTTGGAAAAGTCAGCATCCAAAGTCAAGACTTTGGAACGTGAAAAGCTCAAATTGAATCGCGACCTTGAGCAACAAAACAGCCAACACTCGAAATTTGAGATCCTCGAAACGGAAAATCGAAAATTACTTCAACAGCAAAGCGATGCCCAACAGGCCAATAACAGGTAATCTTCAATTCTTTTGACGAATTCTATAGTTTAGAAATAGTTACGCCCTCTAGCGGCAATTTTATGATAAGTTGAAACTAAAGTTGCTCCTACTTTTATAGTCTCCGCGAAGAACTGGTCAAGGAAATGATGAAGAAAGAGGAGTTATCCGAGTCCCTCGAAGGTTTGCAAAAGCAGTTGAAAGGGATCGGCTTAGATCCCAATACTCTCAATGCAGATGTGGCCATGTTGTCTAATCAACGCATGCAAAACTTGGAAGGCTCTCTGAACAAACTTTTAGAGACTCGACAAAAGAAAATCGAAGCTTTGGAAAAAGCCTTGAATTGTGTGCAAGAAGAAAATTGCACTTTAAAGCAGAATATCGAGGTGGAAAAGTTGAAATCCGGAGGTGATAATCAAGTGATTGAAGCCAAATTAAATAAAGTTGTTCAAGAAAGAGACGAACAACGGAGGGATTTGAACAAAGTCAAAATGGAGATGATTGGCGCCTCAGAACAATTAGAAATGTACAAAAAGAAGTTGGAAAAAGTCCATGCCAACGTTGTGGAAACCGAAGTGGCCAATTCAACTTTACAGAGCCAAAGCACATCTTTACTTGGACAAATCAATGCATTGCAAGCTTCAAATTCAAGATTAGAATCTTCCAAAAAGAAATTAGAAGAGGCTGAAAAGACATGGAAACATGAAAGGGAAGATTTACTCAAAGATCAAGTGGGATTACAAAAATTGCATGACAATTTGCAAGCAGATTACGAGAAATTGATGGAAGAAAAAGAGGCTCAAAAAGAGATTGAAAAATCCTTGAGAGCTGAATTGAAAAAATTAAAGTGTATTTCAATGAACTTGGACGAAGATCAGGAGAAATTGATGCGTGCAAAAGAAGCAATTGACATGGAACGTGAGAGCATTCGGACGGATGCCAAAACATTGTCCAATTTAAGGAGTGAACATGCCCGTTTGAAAGATGATTTCCGATCGCTATTCACCTCCAACGATCGGATCAAGACTGAATATTGCAACTTGCAAAGCGACTACAAATCTTTAAAAACCAGTCATAACCAATTGAAATTGAGCCAAACTGAGTTGAAAGGACAATTGGCGGAGACCAAAGATCAACTGCACATGATTGATGTGGAACACGCCAAAACCGTCAACAAAATCGAAGTTTTAACTGGGGTCAATTCCCGCTTAGAAGAGGACCGCAAAAATATGATGTCCCATGTCACTGTTTTGCTGTCGCAATACCACGAATTATTGACCCAAACCATCGATGACAAAGAACATTTCCACGAAGAGGAAAAAAATTTCTACGAGAAAATGAACAATTTGTCACGACAAAAGGAGAAATTGGAGGAGAAAATCATGGATACATACAAAAATATGAATACTCCCAAAGCCAAAAAATCCGGGCTTGGGGATCACCAATGGTTGGCCAAAAGCTTGAAAATGATGACTAAAATAGGTAATTTTCAACTTTTCTAAAGCGAAGCGTCTAAAATTTTTTTAAAGTTTTTACGTAAGTCGAATTTTAGAGAAATTTGTGTAACGTTGAGAAAATGATGACTAAAATAGGTAATGTGCAACTTTTCTAAAGCGAAGCGTCTTAACTTGTTTTTAAAAGTTTTTACACAAGTCGAATTTTATAGAAATTCGTGTAACGTTGTCAAAACCTTTCATTTTGACGAGATTTTTCAACGAAAATTTTGGTTCATTTTAGGCAAAAAATCCTCAACGAGCATGAATCCAAGCCTCCCTAGACCCAATATAATTCATCAGCACCACTTACTACATCAACATCACCATCACGATGAACACGACAGCTCTTCCGTTGGATCCGGAGGCAACGATTCTCTAGGTTCCGGACACCACTCGCCAAGTTCCGAAATGACTCGTTCCGAGTCCGCACTTGAGTTGCGAGGACCTCGGAAAAATACACTGCCTACTTTGTCAGCTTCGCAAGTGCAGAAGTCCGTGTTTCGCAAGAGTATGCCTATGCACTTGGAAGACTCGGACGGCAACAATGCCGACGACGATTCCGTCAACAGCTTTATCTCATCGTCTATTCATACCAATATGGACGAAATTCCTACCAGAGACATTGGGCCTGAACGGCCAAGTTTCACTTTTAGTCAAGTAAGTTTCTTCCAAAGGTTTTGAAAATCTCACAAAAAATTTCACTGGCAATATTGTGAAATGAGACTTTTTGAGTGATTTTTAAACACTGTAACTTTTTTTTCAGTTTTGCATGATTTATTTTGACGCTTTTTTTTTTGCTATTTTAATTTAGAGTCTTTCAAGTCATTCTGAGTTGGGTTTGCCCAGTAGTAGTACCCCGGATAACAGGACTTCGCGGTAAGATTCGTTTTGTGGCTTCCTTTTTTGCATTATTTAACCTCTATTATCTGATCATTGATTGATTGCTATTTTTTTTATAGTGCGATAAGTCGCGTCTACTTGAACGGTGCACCGAGTTCATCATCCGACCCACAGCAGAGGTCGACAACGCCGCAATTGACGGGTTGGAAAAGCAATAATTCTTCGTCTTCTTCACCACCTATGACGAATAACGCAAGTTCTAACCGCAACAATAGCAACCAAAGAGATGACAAGTATGTTAAATATTTTTATGACAAGATGACAATCTTGAATTTAGTACTGTACGTGACTTTGATCTTGATCAGCAGTGTAGGAAAGGATCACATAAGCCAAAATTAAAATTGAGAATTTTTTGTAAAAAAGTTCGTCAAAGTGAAAATACAAAATTATTTTTCAGGCCTCCACCTGCCATTCCTGCCCGAAAGCTCAGTCGAGCTGGTGTTCACGGCGGGCCCGAACTGCCTCCTCAAAGGCCACCCAAACCCTTAAATGGAGCCCGAAGAACCTCCGAGGACACCCGAAGTAGCGCCAGCGGAGGTTCTTCGCCAACCTTAGATGGATCAATCGCTGCCTCAGCCTCATCCACTACCATTGGTAATGGCAACGGTCAAGATCCCAATAGTCAAAACACCGCTTGGTACGAATACGGATGTGTCTAAGTAGTCCTCAAAACGCATCCTCCATAATTATACCATTCCTACTATCATCCTCCTACACGTGATCATTAATGTCCCAAAGATTTTACGGTATTATCAACTGATGTTCTATATTCGATTCTCTTTGACAAATCAGTATATAAAAAGAAATAAAAATATTGATTTCAAATCTTATTTCAAAGGTAGGGCTGGACAGCACTCATAATCTTCTCAATGACATCTTCCTCAGTGTCTTCCGGATTGATATGCACATTGACAGCATTTTCTTCATCGTCCCCAGCAATATCGTACTGCTTGGCCATACCTGTTAATAGGTCCAAAACCCACTTTTTTAGGCCTTCATCAAAATGGGCATATCTTTTCTCCACTCGTTTGGCCTGAGTTTCTTCACTCATTGACAAGACAACAAAGATGCAATCCGGACCAATGATGTCCTTCATGTATTGACGTAACCATCGATGAGGTACAGCTTGGGCTACCACCCAATTCAAGCCACCAATCCTTTGCTTTTCCTGCTTGACATGATCAGCCATTTTCGTGTAAAATTGTTTGATGTTTTCCTTGTCATATTCTTTACCATCGCATAAAGATTGGTAATCCTTATACAATCCAGACACACACTTGACTGTGTCTAAAGACCAACCTTTCAATGCTGGCTGAGATGGAAAAGCGTTGCTTGGCTCCGTCACATCTAATGGAAGGTATGGATTTTGCAGATTCAGAAAGCAATCAGCTTCGTAATAAACATAATCTGCACTTTTGGCCAAGATGAGTCCGGAAGTGGACTTGCCAGATCCAGGTGGACCACTCAAGAACAAAAGTTTTCCTTGAACTTCTGGTTGGATTTTATAAACTGTTGATGGATTCAAGCAGGATTCTCTCTTGTTGCCAATTTCCATCAATTCGTCTTTTGATACCCATTTGGCCTTTTGAACACCTTGGCCATCAAAGGTTGTAGAGACCAAAGTTTTGCCATCTTCAGCTATGACAGCATGTAAAGTCATTTTTCCATCCATGGCAACCATTTTTAAATTGTAATTATCAGTGCCTGATAAATCTTTGACTTCTTCTGGACACTCCAGAAATGAACCGAATTCCCAAGTTCCAGTAGAAAATGGAGTAATGGTTTCGTCTGGGTAATCATAGTCGGACATATTTGTGAAATTGACATTCTCACCATTGACCACCATTACCAAGTAGGGATAGCCTTCATACAGCCAAAATCCATCAAGCCAATGTTTGCCCATGATTGTGATTTATCTTACTGAAACTGAATGATGCTCGATTCTTTTTTGAAATGGGAGTGCCATAACAGTGTTTCAAAATCATTTTTTAAAATTCTCATTTTGTATATATATTTAGTAGTGGTGGACTGTATGAATTTTCAAACACTGTGGCCAGTGACCAACTTACAGTAGTGTGATTGTGTACTCGTATCATTCATGTTTTAGTAGTTTCGTTCAAAAAATTCATAAAGGTTACTGTGAACATCCTGGATTGTGTACATTCTCTTCGCTTTAAAAAAATTCCTTGGCAGCATTTTCTGTCTGATTTCAGATCTTGAAAGAATTTCTAAAGATATTATCGATCCGGATTAGTAATAAATAATAATATATGTATAACATATGTAGCATATGTAGCAAGATCGATGTAGCATTTTTGGTCATGAATACTAGTTCATGATCGCTTTTCAAACTTTTTTGATTTTTATTAATTATCAACCATTTATTTTCTGTTCTTTCACAACCCGCAATCTTTTTAAAATCGTAATTTGAGTTGTACAATAGTAAGTAGGGGGGAAAATACAGGGTGTGGAAGCAAAATTGTCATGTTTCATCATAAAATAGTTATTTTCGGTTTTTTGAGGTACAATACATTTATTTTGGTGTCCTAAGCTCATTGCAATTGCTAAAATGCTATATTCTAAACACAGGGTATCCAAGCAAGTATTTTATTGATTGCACACCCTGTAGCTTAATCAGAAGTTTCCTGCAAACTGAAAAAAACGCTTTTCAAAAGGTTTCGCTTAATCATTTAAAAATAAATAGTTATGTAGTGCAAGTGACATTAATAGGCAATTGCGGTTCAGCCCAAGTTGGGAAGGAATCCAAGTCAAAGAGTGGGACAGCATAAGTATTGATGGCTATAATGGTTGCAACCAAAGTGATAATATTCATGCCTAGTCCAGCTTTCATCATGTAACCAGTGGTAAGAGTTGATGCGCCAAAAACAATTGCGTTGGGAGCGGTGGCCACGGGTAACATAAAGGCGTAAGATGAAATAACTGCAGAAGGCATGATGAGATACAGTGGATTTTGACAAATGGTTAAGGATAAATCGGCTAAAATGGGCAAGAGGACGTTTGCAGTAGCGGTATTTGAGGCAACCTGTAAATAAAATAAAGGTTGCGTGAATAAATTGCGGAAAAGACTCAAAAGCTTTGGATTTTAGTACCTGAGTCATGACAACTGTGAGGACACAAACGATCAGACAAATCAACCATGCATCCAAAGTCTTCATAACCAAAAGTTGATCCACCAACCATTGGCTCAAACCAGTCTTGACACAGGCATCAGAGACTGCGAAACCACCTCCCAAAAGCAAAATGACACCCCACGGGAGTCGAGTTTGAATGGTATTCCAATCAATCAGAGATGGGGAACTTTGAGGGGATTTGTTTAGTGGTTGGAATGGCCAAAATCTGTATTGAGTAGGAAGAGCAAAAACCACCAAAACCATCAAGATAGCAGGAGTGGCTCCACCAACTGTCACTTTTTTGCCTCTTTCGGTCATAAAGACAAACATGTCTCCCCAACCTGCAATGAAAAATGTTTTCAGTAATTTACATATTTTGGTCAAAACTATCAAAAACTTACCAAGCATGAACATTGGTTTCCGGAAAAACCACAAACAAATCACGGTGACAAAACAGATCAAAACGGACAATTCATGACATCGGATAGGTCCCAAAGCTTCATATTTATCCTTCATCATTTTCATGATGTTATTTTCTTTAGCTTTGGTATTGCTTTCTTGCCCCGGAATAGCATGTTTCTTTTCCTCTTTCCAGCCCAAGTAAGAAAGCCAAATCCAAGACAAAACCAAATTGACACTCATCACTGGAACACAGAATGCCATCCAGGATGCAAAAGTCAAGCCTGTACTATCTCCAAATCGATTCAACATGACTTGAGGAACGACCAGATTTGGTGGAGATCCAGTAATGACTCCAGTTCCACCAATGTTAGCTGAATAAGCGACAGCAAGCAATAGTCGATTTCGTTGTCTTTCAATTCTCTCCTTCTTTTGGGTTTCAGACATGAAAAATTTGCTAGTGCGACGTCCAACCTCTTGCAAAACCACTGGTCTGTCTTTGGTGCCTTGGTCAACCACTTTGAACTCGACCATTGGCTCCGATTCAGACCCTTCTGGAGCAGCCAACGGAGCATTTTGTTCTGGATCATCTTGAACTTCAGGATCTTCTTCCACTTCAAGTCCTTCTCCAGACACTTGAGCAATAGCATCAACTATAGGTATCATCATTGCTGTGGTAGCAGTGTTTGAAATCCACATAGAAAGCCAACCAGTGGTTATCATAAAACCAAAAAGCAACTTGGAAGGGGATGTACCAATCAACATCATGATTCTCAGTGCAATCCTCAAATGAAGGCCAGAATGTTCCACAGCCAAGGCCAAAACCAATCCACCCAAAAACATAAAGTTGGTTGACTTCAAGTAGTTGATTCCGACTTCATTAGTATCCATGAGACCAAGGAAGGGAAACAGGACCATAGGCATCAAGGATGTTATGGGTAGAGGCAAGGCCTCGGTCATCCAGTATGCGGCCATTAAAAGGACGCAGTATGCGCATCTCATTTCTTCGCTGCCCCCATTTTGGAAGGCTATGGGCAGCAGGGCCAGGGGGGCCACGATGAGGGCATAACTGCGCCAGAATTCAGTGAAGTAGCGGTTTCCTGTAACATTGAAAGAAAGGTAAGTAGTACTTCTTTGGTGGTATCGATATCGTTCCGGAGTCCGGACAGACAGAGAAACAAACAGTAAAAAAAAACTTGCAATACATCTAGCTAATCTTATTATGTATATTGTATAGCGCCTTGGTATAAACTGCGTAGTAGAGTATTAACATTTTTTGTATGTCTGCAGAGCTCAGATAGAATACAGTCTTGCCAAGAACCCATCAAGAAATGGAAGGAAGCTAAAAAACGAAGGCATGTTTTTTTATACTTCCAGCAGTTATGTGTAGTTCAGTACATAGCTGGTTGTACTAATAGTACATACTTTTGAATGTATCTTTTGCTTGTATTACTCACTACAGCATTTTGGGTATTGTAAAAAGTAGGCATAATTTTCCCCCCTGATTCAATGCACAAAAATTATGATTGGGCACATTATGCCGTCACGAATACTAATTATATAGCTTGGAATGCGCAATGTTGCAAAGAAAGATTTTCAAAGGCTGTAAAAGCCTCTCATTTATTACCTACAAACACTATAAGAAAGTATGGAATACGTGAAAATAATTACCGTAATTATTACCCATCAAGGGTTTAACCATAATCTCGTAAATCAGTCTTTTTTTTCACAAATGTGTTTCCACAGTCATATCCTAAGTAGAACTATGCGTGCCTCCCGAAAGTTTTTTTACCTGCCTTTCTAATACTACTTCGACGGCTAAAACAGCTCTCCGCTCGCCGTTAACTAATGCTTCTGGAGTTTGAAAATTTCGCTGAACATACAACAATTCATGAATTACGGCTTCTTCCAAGAAATCAAATAGATCAAGTTTCAAATTTGACATCCTGCTCTTCCAAATAGTTTGTCTAGATGCAAAAGTTGCTTTCTACGCCGTAGATGTAAGCTTCTGTGCTATATTTAGACCTTTCTCTCGTGGTTGCTAGAAAGCATGCTCTTGGACCTAAAGTCTATGGCCGTGAAGGTTCGGCCTTTTTATTGATCAAACTGAATTGTTTGTATTTCGACTACAAAAACAATGTATTTGTGTAACGTAAGTAAGAAATCAGGGCCTACTACGTAACGGATACAGATAGCATGGAATAGAGAATGACGCATTACAAAAGCGACCTTTGCTTTCCTGGTTTGTGCTTTAGCTTCAGAGGGGCCCCTCTCTTAGATAGCCGGGGCATATAGGAACAACTACAAGACCGGCTTTCTCGGCTTTCAAAATATGCTTCTAGGGAGGGGTTTTCTATTACTGAATACGATTTGGATGTATTGCAGTTTTCGGTATGTTATTTTATTGTACATATTTCTGTTCTTGCAAAAACGGAATTTTTTTATCCGACTAGGGAGAACTCTGGCCGATTCTCGTCTCGTTATCGCTCACAAAATTAATAAGTAAGAAATTGAAAATGTATGTACTACATATTATTTTCGTGACTAAAAATTAAGGATAAAAAACACGAATCGATAAGAATTAAAAAAAATCCGAGCATGAAAGCAGGAAAAAAGGGAAAAATAAGAAATAAAATAAAATCGAGAAAAATTGGGGGAAATTGAGAGAAAGATGAGGGAAATTAGAATGTTTCCAAAATAGCCTCAAAACTCGTCTGATACTTGAAATTGCCAAATTGGAAGCCTAAAAGGAGAAAGTACAAAACATGTTTTCTATTTCCTACACGATATCGCGTGCCATTACTATAATTTTCTTTCTTTCCTTACCGAACATTGTTGAATTGTTGGACTGCAGTGGCTTTTTTATGTTTTCAAGCCACCGCAGCCTTGAAAAAATTGAAGATTTGAAAGCTTGTAATAAACTTCGACGGCTCGGCGATGTTAGTGAGTTAGCACACGTGAAGATACTAGTGAGAACTAGATACACTGAGGGGTATCTAAGCAGCCTTCTCAGATGGCGCTTTGGAACAACTCTGGCGCTTTTGCCTTTAAAAGGAAGGCGGATTCTGTGACGACAGGGACGTAATGCTGCTTACGACCCCGAAGGCAGCGGCTTTCTCTTTTATGCAGAGAGAAGTCTGGGATTTCCAAACCTTGTGTACCCAGTGTACCCAAATAAATGGTACAAATTTACAAATTGTACTTTCTTACGTTCGTTTACTTTTAAACCACAAAAAATAATGATTTGGGCGTCAAAATTTTTCGCGTTTTTCTGAGAATTTTTGTAAAATATGAAGGTGTAACTGATGTATACAATTTCGAAGTTCTTCACGTGTCATTACTACAAGGACAGACCTCCTTTTTACGATTTGACTGCCTGCTCGTATTTTTTCTCATTTTACACCCTAATCTTTTGCTTTCACCCAGTAGAGATAGACGTCTCAATCTTTGCACAAACCCCTTTTACGTCACTCCTCTAGGCAGTCAAGCGCGCTGCTCTTCTGCTTCTTTTGCGGCCGTCGAAATTGATTCATTCTGAAGTCTGAAGACTCACTCTTGTGCTTATCAGCTTTTTCTTAATTTTGTTGCAATCAAAATGATGCGCAGCAACATAATCAATAAAAACTAAACATGAAGCATCACCTAACTTTTCTCACTTGTCCGAGCTTTAGGGCACAATGTGGTCGCATTGCGGGTTTGTGACGTAAAACTGAAATTGAGATACTTTTAGAATTCTGAAATTACATCTGCATGCAGAAGTAGTCTAGTCAAAATACAGTTACGTAAATTCTGACGAGATGCGGATACAGAATTCTTAGAAGGTCCGTGTTGAATTTCAAAATCTTATTGACGTCAGCCAGGCAGGAACTGCGCCTGTGACTTTGTTGACATTGATGCTTTCTTTCGCATTTTATTTTACGCATGAGGAAAAAAAGTAAAGTAAAGTGTCTCTGAAGACTTGAAGTCTAATATATTTTGAAAGCTAGACAAAATGCAATGATGCAGATGAGAATCGGATTTGCTTTTAAGCGCAAAGTAACTGTGATGTTCACGCAACCTGTGCACATCATTGAATTAATGCAGTGATATTTTTTTATCAATCAATGATTTAATTCAGACTCCGGATTCCGGATCGTCTACTTCTGATCATAAAAAGTTTTAAAAATCCCTTTTATTTTCACAAACTGTAGTACATCTACGCGATAAAAATGCAAATAATGTAGAGTTTTTAAACCTTTGTATGACGGAGTCACGGAGAAGATTGTTTGTGAATAAATATTTGCTGTTTTTGATACATTTATTCGCATAATAATAAGTGCGTCAGTCCTCAAAATGAATCTAAGGTCAATTGTACTGTCCTTAATTTTGATTTCTTCTGTGAAATCCATTGATCCATACTCAAATGGACCCCATGATGTCCAGGAAAAGACCTACTATAGAATCTTGACCAATGGTTTAGACCATACTTTAGTTGCTTGGGTACCCAATACCAGTGGATCCTTTCCAATAGTCTACTTCAATCCTGGTGTAGGTGGGATGGTTCCTGGTTGGTTTTATTCTATGATGGCGAAGCATTTAGCCAGTCATGGATTTGTGGTTCTTAGTCCTTTTGCATTGATTACAACTCCAATATTTGAGTACAAAGCTGAATGGTTAGTTCAAGTGGACCAATGGGCACAATCTAATTTACTAGATAAGTTGCTCCAAGATGGTTTGAATCCTGGATTACAATTGGATTTTGAGAACACTTTTCTGATGGGACATTCTTCTGGAAACCATATCTCAATCAATTATTTGAAATTGGGATGTCATAATGTTAAAGGTGTAGTTTTGATATCACCGGTAGATGGCGTGGACCCTTTTGGTTTTATTGATGATTATTGTATCACACCTGGAGAAAAGTTGCCTTTTGACACACCAACTTTAGTAATTTCTACCGGTCTTGATGCAGTGCCAGGTAACACCATCAAAATTCAAAAGTGAAGCAACTGAGGGCCCGAAGGGCCGAAGCAGTAAAGCGTTTTTAATCTTTGTGTTACCATTTTAAATCTGAATTTGTTAGGTATTGATATGGGTGGATTAAGTATACCATCTTGTGCTCCAACAGAGTTAAGCAACATGAGATTTTATGATGCATTGAATGGAGTGGCTTGGCTAAACAATGCCACACTTTTTGGACATGTGGACTTCATGAATCCAAATTTTGTACCTGCTGTAGTAGAAATGATCAAGTTTTGTGCAGTCACCGTCCAAGACTCTTCTGAAGCGTACTTACACTTTGTGCCTGGACAAGCTGTGGCCCTGTTCAAAGGTTTGTTGGGTGATTGTGAACTGTTTGAATATCTAAGTAACACTGACTTGATGAATACACCAGTCAAGGTTTTAAAGCAAGGAAATGATGCTTGCCCTGTGGGATACTGCTTATTTGAAGACAACTGAAATACATATTTATTGTCTATCTTCAAACAAGATTTGAATCATAGTATCTCAATTGCTTGATGTCTGGTTGAACACCAAACTTGCCTAATGTAATGGGTTTGATTCCCATGGACGTTGTTGGAGACCCTTGTGCGAAGGAATAGTCTCCATTGTATGGGTCTACAAATCTTGGATTAACACCCCTGGAACCAAAATCATTGACCTTAGACCATTCAAACCAATTGGTATTGCCAGGAAAGACAGGTGCTTCTGCCATAGCAGATACATTTAGTTTCAAGCTCCAGTAGATGTTGTCCCTGAATTTAGGTACTTCAGAATTGAAAACGTCATAAGGTCTTCCAGCTTGGAAAATGTCAACATTGTCCAGAAGGTAGATATTTTTCTGGTTGGTGTAATCAGTAAATCTTTTGTTCAAATTCTTTTGACATCCACCCCATAACCAACTGTAACTGTAAGATGTTCGTTGCCTGAAAATTTCCAATGTTACTTGAAATCTGATTTCATAGAAGAAACTCTTTAGTCTTTACTTATGGATGATATTGTTCCTTGATTCATTTTCCAATCCACAGTGATGGGTAATCCAAATTCCTGCATCTCCAACCAGCAAGTTACTGTCAACCAAGTTCTTGGAAGCGGAGGCATCAGTGTAGATCATTACAGGTTTATCATTGAATGAAGTTCCATCATGTACATAATTATTGTAGATGTGACTATAAGAAAAGTTGAGAAAATACACTGAAATCATGAAATGTCATCTGTATGATGTTTTACCTATACATATAGCATTGTTTTTTCAAAGTAGCCTCTGGTTGATCATCACAGGTTGCACTTGGACCAGCATAGATACCACCATAGTCACTCAAGATCCCACCCCAATGATGAACATGATTGAATTCAACATGTCTTAGAAAATCAGCATTGGTTGGATTGGCTGGATCCACTCCATTGTCACTCCAATATGTACTTCCTTCAGGTTTTCCAGTAAGTCTAATTCCATGATTTGGTCCATTGCTGACATCATTATGATTGACTGCAATGTTTTTCCTACCATCTGCCCAAATGGCAGCAGGTTGCCAGTACCTTGATACACCATACCCACTGATCAAGTTGTTAGAAATCATGACATCTTCATAAGGATCTTGTGATCTTGAATCTGGACGATCCATTGTCAAAATTCCATGCAGACCAATGTCAAAGAAAACATTTCCATCAGCTAAAAATCTTCTAGTATTTCTTGCAAATAAACCAATCATTCCAATGTTGGAAAATTCACAATCTCTGATGGAGATGTCATCAGAATTCGTGACTCTGACGGCACTTTCTGAACCCCATCTGTACCCATCTTTGCCATCACTGGTTGAATGGTGGATCTTTAGACCTGATATTTCAATGAATTGTGGTGGAGGATTTTTGCCTTTTTGACTGATGTTTATGATAACATCATTTTGAGCCATGATTGGAACTGCTTCATCATTCATAGGTATGTAACTAACTTCAACTCCACTATTTTTGATCAAACACACACTTTCTCCGGGCTTGTTCAAGATTGCTTTGTTGTTAAAGATGACAAACCTATACTGGGATTCAGGGTTGTGTGTACCTAAAGGTTCATGGGAAGTGGGAGTCTGAAACATGACTCTATTGCCAGAAATGTTTGCAACCTTGACATACTCAGCAATCCAAGAATGATAGACCAAAACTTCTGTTTGATCCAAATCTGACCAATCAGCACCAAACTCATTGTTGAAGATGAATCCATCTCTGTTTTCATCTGGACAATTTCTATTTCTGTAAGGTTGGTCCCTGTAAAGAAAGTTGAGAAACATGATTTTTGAAAATATGCAAAAATAAATAGGTGGAATTGGAAATGAACCAGATATTTCAATTTTGAATCTAATTGAGTTAGAAACTGTTAAAAGCATTTCATATATTCCAACCAAAAATTCCATTTTCAATAAATAGATTTACAGCTGGAATTACAACTGCAGTCAGTTGTATTCCCAGGGACCAAACAACAATCTCCTAAATCATATTGGCAAAAAGGTCCATTGTTATGATCTTGACATATTCCATCTCCTAGTTCTTCTAGGATGCAAAATATATTGGATTGAATGCAAATATTTTCTTGGCAGGAATCATCACTTATCAATGTTTCGAAGATTGTTGACAGACAAGTAGGGTTTTCTTGACAACAATCACCAACATCAAAGTAGTTTTCTTTGTTATTGAGATCCAAGTCACAGAATCCATCACCCCAGGCCCAGATAAAAAAATTATGGCAATTTTCAAAATACTGCTCTTCAAGCAATACATTTTCTTCTTCTGGTATGTAACAGAGGCAATCTGTACATAGGGTTCTGTCATTGTCCATGTCACAACAATCCTTAAGGTCGTACCCACACTCAACAATGTTGGCTTCATCATCACAATATTTGTCTCCGGTTATGTGCCAAAATGGACAAGAATCATTAGACATAGATTCTTGCTGAACATTTAGACTATCAAAAATTCCCGGCTCTTTTTCTTTCTTGTGATACAGAATGAATACAATTAGGACAGCAAAANCCGCTCGGCCATCCTACATGTCTTTTGTTTTGGTCATTTTAGTAGTTTCTTCTTGTTGGTTGAGATGCAACTTATCTACAACAGTGGAGTAATTTCTTCCTTCATACCTCTGTATTTAGTGGCTACATTGATCTAGAACTATGTCTATTGGTTTGTTTTGAACATGATGAATATTGATCTTGTAATGATGTAATGTACTCGTAATGTATAAATATTTGTTAAAAAAAGGTTGTCAATGACGTCAACGACAAAGGAATAACCAAGTAATTTAGTGTTCTTTCGTCAGAGCAACATTGATTTAACATTCTTGTACTTTTTCATAAATGCTAAGCTAATCCATGAAAACTGTCAACATTCTTTCCATTTGACACAGAAGTAACCAAGTAATTTAGTGCCCCATCGTCAGGGCAACATTAATTTAGAATTCTAGCAGGTTTTAAAAATGTGATATCATATTGGAGGAGTAATACCATGGCCTCAGTTTTAAAGTTAGGAGGCTTTACCTATAGCAAGTAGAAGTAGGTTTCAAAAGGTCGGTGATTTGATGGTACGGTTCATCTCCTACATTCTTGTTGAAGCCCCAAGACTCAATGTCTGGGTCCCTTGCAGGTAACAGCCTGACATTGCCTTCCCAAAGCTCACCACACTTTTGAATATTAGGAAAATGTGCAGTCTTGATCAAACCATCTTTTGCCCATCCATTGGCTGGTTCTAATTTGACTCCTCCAGATACAGTGACTGGTTCATTGTCATAAGCTTTGATGGTAAGGAAGGATTCCCTATGGTCAAACCACAACGTATTGGATAAGAAATGGGTACCAATGACATTCAATGTAGCAGCTGAATCAATGGTTGGCTGAGAGGGACGCTTCTTTCTGATTTCAGCAATTGATCTTTTGATGGTTTTCCATGGTCCTACTTTACCAGATTGATGGGTTGGTGAGCTACCATCCCAACTATCACTGCCATCATCAGAAACATAAAAATCTAAAATGATAAATACATTAAAGAATTTTTTTACCCCATGTAATATTTTTGGTTACCTGAAGCAAGACATTGGTTAAGAAAGCAAAGGAACATGCAAAGTTTCAAGATACACTTGAAAGTGGCCATTTTTGATCAAGTCGGCCTACTTGTAAGGCAGCTCGAAAATGACTGAGGACACATGTGTTAGAAAAGGATGTACTGCACATAATAAAGGTATGCTTATAAAATGAGGCCTAGATAAATTGATTGCATAAAAGCAAGGCCGGAACAATAGATGACAAGCACAAGTGTTCAATAAGTGAAAAATATTGATTGACGTCACCCTCACACTCACTCAACTGTACAAAAATGGGTACAATGTAAACAAATGCAAACCTATTTTGTTTAGTTGTTCAGGAGACTGAATTGACCACAGAATGTCCGGATCCACATACTTTGACTTCAACATCAAAGTAGCGATGAATACATTGAATAAAAGTAAAGCTACTAACGTTGGATGAATCATGAAATGATGATTCAGATCGACAGGAAATGATGAGCACAATTCTAACACTGACTTTGCTCTTGATGATTGTGGAAAACGCGCCACATTATGGATTTCTATGAGAGAATCGAAGCCAAATGCATTTCATATTTGTATGTGAATCGTCAATGTCCTAGGCTAGAATCTAGACTCCAGAGTTATAAAGAATAAGAACATTAAAAGTTTACATTTGTTACAGTTGTATTGTGATCACTGACATGCTTTTCAGAAAAGATTGTCAGCATTGCATTGCATTGACATGATTGACTAAAGATCGCGCAAGTGTGCTTGAAAGATTTGAAGGTTGAAGAGGACAAAAGGAACACTTGTAAAGTGTTTATAACATCTCCCAGAATAATCAGCAACTAAATTGGGTATACGTACATCATGCATTTTTGCTTGAACTTTTTTGAAAGGTTGCGAGATTTTTAAACAATTGTTGCGTTAAATGAAATTCTTTTAATCCGAAAAACCTACAGAACATCATCTGATGTGTGGTCTGTGGAACTGTGAAATGATAACCGTTGAAGCAGAACGTAAGGTCAATGATTAAAAAACCGTAGAGTAGATAGGAATTCGGCATGTGGCACAAAAAAGAATTGACGGCACGAAGAAGAATATTTGATCTACACCGGTGTGACTTTTGAAGTTGTCCAAAACAAATGAAAAATGAGATGTGCAATTCACTTTATTTGAGCTCTGCGCTCGCACAGGGGCCGCGCGATTTTGCAAACTGTTGTTGAAATACACTTCTACCGCAGTGAAGTAAAACCCTGTTGACATTAAAATGCACTTTCGTTTGGTGTGTTCAAAGCAACATTCTCATATATAAACTACGGATGGGGGGCTTATTCTTGTAATGTACGAATATGTGTGGAATTATTTTGATTAATCTATTTGCCTTCTACTTTGAGATGTGTATCTTATAATTAGCCAACCAGTAAACCAAATAGAAATTGGTTGCCGCAGTAAACGCGAAAATGTACATTGCAGCGTACGTGTTCGAAAATCGTTCAAAAAGTCTCATTGTAAAGCAAATTCAAATCCTTAGAAATTAGCATCAATTATAGCTTTGGTATGAAATTCAAATGAGACCTTTTTTGGGGTGATTTTCAAACACTATGAGAAGAAAATTGAAAGGAAAAACTTGCTTGTGTATCCGGATATTTCAAACACAGCCGATGATGATTGAAAATTAATTGACCGTGATGCAAAATAAAAACTCGTTTGTCAAAAATTCTAGTTTCATAAAAATTATCATTTTAGTACCACCGACTTGAACCTGTTTAGAAACCATTGCCAAAAATTTGCAATATGAGTCATCGTCGAGAAATTGCGCAGAAAATAATATCCAAGGAGGTAAAAGACGATTCACAATGCCACAGTGTTTTGAAAACCATTAAACAAGTCTCATTTTACAACATTGCGAGCGAAGCGAGCTACATACATTTTTTAATACCTAAGTATTATTTTTGGCTTGAAAATTCAACTGCGACATTTTCCCTAATTTTCAGACAAGACTTTTTCTTGAGTAGAGAAAGAAATCGATTATCACTGCTAAATGGATGGTACGTTCTCGTGTTTCACTGCCTTTCCAAAAGGTCACGTGAAAATAGCTTTTTCTTTTAAAGGATTCAAGAGCAGCAGCTTGAGGCTCCAAAAATAGAAAAGAATACTCAGAGTCACACTACAACAGAAGAGGTTAGAAGTGATTTTTGCACGAGACCTTTTACAACGCAGAGGAATGCAAGCACGCAAGGACACATTCTTTTTTTTCGATTGCCGCAATTCAACATTGATTTTCTATTTCTTTTCTGTTTTTGTGCTGCTTAATTCGTGATGGTTCCACAACTTTTGCTATCTTTGCTGCAACACAAAAGTCTACTTAAGCCAATTTAGCCGAAACCTTTTGCTTCTAAGGGAATGAAAGTGTATTAGATTACAATTTGTCGCATACACAAAAATGTCTCATTTTGCATAGAAAATGCAGGTAAATGCACATCCCACAGTGTTTGAAACTAACTTTAAAAGTCTCATTTTAGTTTTTTCCATTTGAAATTCAGGCCCATTTTAGGTACATTGTACCTAGATTGCATGAATAATTTGAAAGTCTGGAAAAAAGTGCAACGGAAGCCAGAGGAAAACCTAATGTTGTGTGACTGCAAGACATGCTTTCGTGTCCTTCTTTTTTTGCAAGCTCTTCATTATTTATTGCCTCTGGTGTACTAAACATAGCTAGTACATAGAGAGAAGCTAAGTGTCATCATAAAGAGTCCAAAATCTCTTTTTACAGAAAAGAAGAGCCCAAAAGATAAAGTCACTTTTGGTGACACTTTTCTATATAAAGTAGGCCTTGCTGACACTGCTCCTCTACTCTCTCGTAATTACAGAGTAGTGCCTTCTTTTATGACTAAAATATTTCACCGTAGTGCACCCCGCGCACAATGTTTGAAAATCGCCAAAAATTGTCTCATTCGAATAGAATTACTGTTTATACTGTATGTAGTATAAACAGTATTGCGCGCTACAGCAAAAATGTTGTTTGTAAAATTAGACTTTTTGAGTTGTTTTTTAACACTGTACCCATGCTCATTTGTGTCACTTTTTGTCGCAGGTATTATGATCTACTCGCGGCGCATAGAGCACTGCTGTTGCTTCTGTCGGTTGCCAATTATCTAAATGTGGTTCGAGTGGAGCATAACCGCAGCAATGCAAGCAACTTTTCATGACTTTTTTCACAGATGCATTGCTGCTAGTAGTAGTGAAATGATGTGTCTGCGGAAACCATTCACAGTGTTTGAAAAAAGTCCCATTTTTTAAAACATTTCTTGATAAAAAAATATCGATACATCAAAGATTATATTTTCGGCGTGAATGTTCAAAATGAGACATATTTATCTGAATATCAAACACTGTCCCATTGCATGCAGGATTATTATCGCGTCGTAGCATTCGTCGTTTTACCAAAGAGTGATTAATTGTGGAATTGCATCTCTGTTGCCCTCCTAGGTAACTCCTTTTACATAAAGATTTAAGATATTCAAAGTTTTGTAGACGCAAATTTTTTTTAAATGACCCCTATGAACTCTTTGGACACGAGGAGTCATAGAAAGAGTTGCTTTTCAAGCTCGTGACTCGAGCTCTTTGTGCTTCAATGAAACCTCTAGGCCTGCTGCTGATCCTTTTTACCTCGATTTTCCACGGCTTGGCATTGATCAATTTGCAAGTTTCTAAGGCAAAAAATTACTCGTAAAGCATTGCTACTAAAGTCTCTTCTGACTCGCATTATCTACTGCATTGACGAAAAAGTTTTATTGCTTTACTGTTCTTTCAGTAGAGTTGCTCAAATTGCTAAATTGTGACATTTTCCCTTTTTTCTCGTTCTTTCATTTTCAAGGACATATTGATTCAGTTTCTCAGTTTTCTGATGCACGCATCTTCATTTTTAACTTTTTATCTTTTTCTTTAGACATTCACGAGCGGAGCGAGTGGAGTCATCCCGAGGCATCTGAAAACACCAGAAAAATCCAAATTTGATCACTTTTTTCAGGAAAATAAGCGATGCGCATGTTTGAAAATCACTCAAAAAATATCAATTTCGCGTTTATTTTCAAAGAAGGTTTGAATTTGAATTTTTGGGTGAAAATTCAAATGAGACATTTGTGGAGATTTTCAAACACAGTCGTGAACAAGAAGGTTTTTCTACTATCAAAAGTTCACGGTGATTTGCCCTTGAATAGCGGATATTTTTTCTGGAAGAAAAAGGGTAATTTTATGGATGCCAACTTGACTTTGGCTCGCGAACAAAGTCGACAATTTTCAGCTCAGCCAAAATTATGGAAAAATGTGGCACACATTGCTGCCTGGCTGCTTTGCTGGCATGCTTATGCTTCTACTTTTATGGCAAAGTATGACCTTAGTGTACTTATGTATGAACATTGCAGCAGCAGCGAAGCACTGAACTGCATAACTGCATGAGGAGCTCAATGTTATTTGCTCTAAACCCCATTTTGAGGTTGGCAAAACAAGTCATCACATGGTGCAAAGGCAAAGTCAACTAACTGGTTTTCTAGTAATACCATAATATTTGATGGGTCTTTGACAGGTCTAGTACTAAAGGTGGGAGACCAAGCACTGGCGTGACCAAATTATGGTTAATTTACACATTATATTCTCATTTATTTTTGACACTTCATCGAACTATGAACATGTATGTAATTATGTACCTTACATTACATTACACATGTTTATATTCAAAGTAAATAAATTTGGCCGATTTTTGTTAACTGAAATTCATTTAGGAGACCATCGCGGAAATGTCATCCAAGGTGACACACCAAGCACACCTCCTTGAACTATTTGACATGAATATTATTGAATATCGAGAGTCTCTCTATTACCTTCTCCTTGGTTTCTTGGCTTGGCAGAGAAGAAGTAGTAGTGGTCCCTAAATGAGGCATATTTTTACCTAGGAAATGCACTCGCGGATTTATAGTTACTGCTGCTAGCTTTTCAACGATAAGATTTTACAACGCCATTGTTTTAAAACCACTGCTGCTGCTGGTCTGTTGGTTCTTGGTCGTCTTTGCAGTTCATTTTCTAAATTGTCATTTGTCTTTCTTTCAAAGGAAATCCTTCATCATTTCCCAGTCTCTTTCAAGCCTTTCTCCCTTTCTGATGTGGTCAAAAACAAAGAATCTGGATTAGGGTTGGTTGGTTGTCCGGTCCGGTTTTTAAAAGTCGGAGGAGAACGGCTTTACAAACTCATAGATTGGGATTCCAAAGTTGAACTTGGACATCCTCCAATTTGGTACGTACCTGTGTAGTGTCCTTTTCTTTCTCAAAGCTGTTGTAAATGGACAACGGTGAATTGCCGTCATGACGACGTTGGGATGGATGACGGATTCAAAAAATGAAATAACGGTCATACCAGCCCTAATCTGGATGTATGGGACCGGTCTATAAGAAAAGTCAACAGTACGATTGAAGACGAAGGAAATCACGAGGAGGCCAGAAAAGCAGTGTTGTTTTGTTGGTTCCCTTGTCAAAAAAAGGCTAATGTTGTTTGGCCTTTGATGTGATATGCGGTACATGAATGTATTAGACTAGTTGCAGTAGCAATACACAATGGTATATGTAATTACATTTTGGTATGAATAGAGACTACACTCTAGGCAGTAGTAGTATCTGGTTAATGAGCCTCTCCTTGTTCTCTTGTTCTGACCACGTGACGTGACCCTTGCTTGCTTGAGAAGAAGAGTCTCTGGTGACAAATGAGATCTGCCCAAACCATACAGAGGAGGATCTAATTCTCTTCCGTCCATTCATATCATCTTGTGCAGCAAACAGAAGAAAGACTACACTCGACAATGGATCATTTGACAAAAAAAATGAATCATAAAGGTCTCCATTCAATAGGCCAATTTTGAGCAGCCAATGCTCTGCTCAAGTCCAATTTGTTGGGAAAGGCCTATTCCGTGCATTTCATCCAATTTTTCATCCTACTCCTGTCTCATCCCTTCTCTTAAAAGTTTCCAACTGAATTGAAAACGGGTTTCACTTGCTGCTCGCGGTCTTGAGCTGAATCTAAGTTTCAGACTTTTTTTAGCTTAGTGATTGCTTTATATTTTTTCGTTTCGGAGGTTGGCCTTTGTAGTATGTTGTCACTGCAGAGGAAGAAAAAATCCTTTTTCTGCGCTCGTCTGACGGTAGAGGTGACTTTGAGATGGGATGGGCTTCAAAACCACGTCTTCTCTGCTCCTAGGAGCTCCTCTGCTGCGGCACATGGATGATGGAAATGGAATGCATATTGTAAATGTACACTCAAAGAGAGAAATGAACCTTCTTTTCGGCTAATTTACGATGGATTTCGAAACATCTCACCTCCGGATCTCCAGTACTACTACTCTTTGCTCAGTACACATTGCGGCAGAACGTACAATTAATTTGCAATTTCCTTTTTTCTTTCTTCTTTTTCTTCTGCTAACTTTGGGTTTTCTTTTCTCTAGTAGCAAAAGAAGGCCTTCAATGCTCAAAATCAAAGTGTTTGAAAGTTGCTGCAAAAAGTCTCATTCTTTAACAACATTACGATGAGAACGTTTTGTGCGATTTTCAAACACTGTGATGAAAATGTGTTGCATAGAAGTTCTGTTTTATTGGGGAGGAAAATACAAAATTCTTGGGTTTTGCTGCAGTGTGACAGAACCATGATCATCAGCATTGCTGCTAGCTACTGGGTTGGGTGAAAATCTGCATAATAGGGTACAAAATTCACGTGAGAAGACGGCTTTAGTTGGTACACAACAAGACGCGTTATTGCTCATAACATGTAATAGTAGGATCGCGCGTTGGTCGGTCGTTGGGTGATTAATGTCGAGAAACTGCTGCTGCTGTAGCCTCACAGAGTAGAAGGAAGGCGTCGTCGTCAAAATGGTTCTATGGTAATGCATCATCCATCATGCTACTTTGTAGATTACACATTATTCAACAATATGTTCCTTACAATGTTTAGAGCTAGACATCTAGTGGTTGGCCACTGTCTTTAAAAATTCATACAATGTCTCATTTGAATTTTGAAATTTGGCGCAAAATTCTTTATTCTTAAACTTTGAAAATAAGCAAAGAACGCTCGCTCCGCTCGCAATGTTGTCAAATGAGACTTAAAAAGTAGTGATTTTCGTACGCTGTGAATTGGTGGTTCTTTAGTTGCTGCATGCTGCTGCAATGCATTAGAGTATGAGCAAATACTTCACTTTTCTGTAATTAGTCATGTAATGTCAGAAAAAAAGGAAATTGGATGGACTTCTACTCCTCGTGACTAGTATTGCATAGAGGAGAGTGAGAAATGCAACTTATTAAAAAGTTCTTTACCTGGCTAAACCTTTGCGTTTTACTGCCATAAAGATAAGACCCCCTCCTCCGTCTTCTAACTCTTCTTTACTACGGGCGTAAAAATAGAGTTCAAATGTACATATACAGACTGCAAAGCAGCAGATTTGAAACGCGATAGTATGCAAAAGTTCACACATGCAACTTTTTTTACTATGTACGTATGTGTGCTTTTGCCATTGCTGTTTATGCCATTTGCTAAATTACATGTCACTACTTTTCATTCTAGAATAACTCTACTGCAGAATAAAACCAAAATACAAAATGAGATATCTTTGCTAAGTTTCGATTTTCGAATATTGTGAGGAGCAAGCCTGAGCATTTTTGACCCTATATCGATTTGCATTTTGAGGGTAGCTAGTAGTAGCAATACTACTAGAAAGACTCCTACTACTCGCAACTGCACACACACGAGTGCTTGTATAGCAGAGAACGTTAACCCTCGAAGCTCAATACAGAATCCTGCTAATGAAAAAAAAGCAGTTCTAGAGATCTGGCTTTCTCGCGCAACCTCCCGTACTTTTCAGGGAATCGGCATAGTTTGGGAGATCATTTTGAGTTTGACGTCAAGTCTTACTGCAGTCATCGTCGAATATGTCAATTTGGAGGGGCTCTTGATCTAGTAGTAATCACAGTCAGTTGGCCACGGAAGTAAACGAAAGCAGCAGCTGCTCTGCTATAATAGTGACTTCGAAAGGAGCGCCCCATGCTACTACTACAGCTGCTGCTTTTAGCTGTGTGGCAGCAGCAGCAGACTTTCTTTTTTAGGGAAAAGGAAAGTCCTTAGAAAGCTTTGAAAACTTTCTTCTGTACTATCAGCAAAGAAGGGACCTAATACCCTTACTTATCAGACTCGAGGCAGCAAGCAATTGAGTTCTTAGAAGCAGCTCAATCATCGTGCTATCGCTCAGGCTCAAGCCATAAATGTGAAAGCAACATTAATCAAAGGTGTATCAAAGCGTTAAACATTACTTTCCAAGTCCTTTTTCTACACTAATGGTGAATTTTTCCCAGCAAAAAAAGTCGTTACATTTTCTTTATATTCAACCTATAAACAGTCCAGAATTTCTTCCCAAGGTTTTTCAAAAGGACTTGAAGTCTACAGAGTGGAAAAGGGGCTTTCTTCTCATTTACCTTGCTTATTGCCTATTATGCCAAAGAAAAGAGAGTCCTAACGAAAGTACTTCTCAATGGCCCTTTTGCCTAAGTAAAGTAGGCAATGAAGTTCAAAAGTTGGCTACTCAGTTCAGTACTCTGGCTCTTCCTACTTAGGCTTGGATGCAGCAGTGCTCATTATCGCACGTTTTCTGCCTCTCTCTCTTCGTTGGCTCTCTGGCTTCTCTTGGCTTGGATATACACCACTGAAGCAGCTTTAGAAAGCAGCCCCGAGACTTGGCGGAAAATGAGGCTAGAGCAAACGGACTACTACTACATAGTCAACCATGTACAGGGTGGGAGTAGAGAGCTAACACTGAAAGCCAAAGCTTTGGGGGACTGGGTGCTTCAAACCGTCCCCTCCAGACATGTAAACGATCTTTCATGAGAGAAGCCCAAGCCCATCCTTCTAGGAATTACTATACTACTATTTATGCTTTTCTTTTTCCTACTCGCTTCTCCTTTGATACAAAAGATGGTACCATTTGTGTAGTAATGTTGTACTCAAAAGGACTCTACTCGTCTTAGAAGTATCCTGTTTCACAGTGTTATAGAAAAGTACCCAAAATGTCTCAGTTTTCTATGTTTATTTTCAAAGTAATGATGCTTGAGTTTTCGCGCCATGATAATCTAATCTAATCTAATGGTAATTTTCCGAATATTTGTATTTTCACGACAAAAAAGGGCAGATACCTTTCTACCATTTGATTTTTGGCGCAAAAATTCAAATATTTTACTTTGAAAATAAATATGGCTTGCTGCTAGCTTATTATTTTCAAACACAGTGTATCCTGTGTCTAATAATGGGTTCGTGGTA